>JAODAL010026266.1:0-57080 GCA_025379985.1 Phyllomedusa bahiana
CCGGAACGCCACCCCGGGCCCCCACCGCCCCAGTGCCCGCACCTTCATGCGGGGCACAGCTGAAAGTGGCGAACGCTACGCCTAACACTGCATCCCAGCGTCCGACAGCGGGATTCGGGCCGGGAGGCGCAGGATACGCCAAAAAACAGGCGGAAATCCCGATCATACATGTCGCCCTTAAAGTTTCTAAAGTTGTACTTCAAAAAAATAAAAAAATAAATCAAAAGACATCAGGTAAAAAAAATATTCATATTTGGATCACTTGATATGTGGAATGACCCTGTTCAATGTACGGGTTAAATGATGTTATATTTTTATAGATCGGACTTTTTTGGACGTGGCGACACCAAATATGTGTAATTCTTTTATTTTTTTATTTGTAAAATGGCGAAAGGGAGGTGATTTGAACTTTTACTACTTTTTTTTGTACTTTAAAACTTTTTTTTTAACTTTGTTTTTGAGCCCCCCCCGCCCCCCCAAGTGAACTTCACCAGTAGGGGGGTGCAATTATTTATCTGTATAATTTAAAATGAATTTTGTAGACAATGCATTAGGGTTAGAGATGGGTGAATTTCTCAAAAATTCGATTCGCCGAGTTTGCCGAATTGTCCAACAAAATTAGTTTAGACCCGAATATATTCGCGATGAATTGCGTTAAAAAACAGCTATTTCCTGGCTGCACAGAGCCTGTAGGGTGCTGTAGAATGTTGTGTCATGCTCAAATATGCAGAGCTTGGTTTGGTCTTCATACAATGCTGTGTTTTAGTATGACATGCACAAGATTGTCGCTGCTCTTAGAATCGCTTCACTCTTCAATTCTCTGGGCACTTACAGGGGCAAAACTGACCAAAAAACTGAAGCGGGAATGCAGCCTGATAAAGTCATGCCAGCTGGAACAAAACAAGGGCTAAGATCCTACAATAGCGTCAAAGAACACAATAGTAGGCTCCTGGAGCCGCCACAGGTCGCAGCACATTAAGGGGGCGTCACAGCAGGGGTCACTCCATGAGGCCAGAGCTTTAAACCGTCACAGAATATGACAGAACCTGTTCTGTTAAAAGCGGATACATGTAGAGGCCCCCGAATGAGTGGAGAGGGTGTCGGCAGTGATTTTGCATTGACGTCACTGATCATTTTGCCCTTCCTTTCATCCGTCAGTGTCCGCTTTCAATAGGTCAATAATCCATCAGCATTGCTAAAGCCAAAAACAAACAGGAGTTGATCCAAAACAGAGATAACCAGCAAATGGGATATTTGAATTTCTTCTGTGTTCTGTATCCACTCCTGTATTTGGCTAGACAATCCTCATCCTTCCCATTCCTTCTGACAGGTGAAAAGAAGGAGAAAACCAAACATAGTGGTAACTTTATAGCGTGGTGGAGAGTGGAAACAGCATTAGGAAACCACAGGGTGTTCCAGTGAGACAGCGGTCACTTGGCAGCAGTATGAGTAGGCCACAGAGTGGCACAATCACACAGTATGGAGGTGGAAGCAACATCAGGAGTCCACAGAGTGGCACAATGGCAATGTGGAGGTGGCAGCAACATCAGGAGCCAGAGAGTGGCACAATGACAAATTCTGGAGGTGGCACCAACAGGAGTAGGCCACAGAGTGGCATAATGACATAGTGTGGAGGTGCCTGGTAAAGATGGTGGGAGGCAGATGGAGCAACTGGCAGCAGATGTGTGGCATCAGGCGGGTGGCAGCATCAGAATAGTGGCTGAGGCAGGTGTAGTTTGAATCCCGACTCATTTCTCAAAGTTTTTGTGAGGCTTCATGGCTGATGTAATCAGATGCCTAAGGCATTGGTGTGTGGAAATCCTTGCCGATCCACGCCTGATTCATCTTGCTAAAGGTCAGTCTCTCCACATTTTCGGTTGACAAGCGAGTTCTTCTTGGGGTAACGATGGCCCCCGTCGCACTGAACAACCGCTCTGATGCCACACTAGTGGCCGGGCAGGACAGCTTCTCCACTACAAACTCGGCAAGTTGTGGCCACACATCCAGTTTGGCTGCCCAGTAGTCCAGCGGACCTTCTAACTGGGGTGGCAGAGTGCTGTCCAAGTAGGCCACCACCTGCTGGTTCAGGGTCTGCTACAGGTCCTGCTGCTGCTGGTGAGTGCCCTCCTCACTAGGCGGGTGAAGGAAGCTGACAGACTTTGGTTGCTGCTGATGGTGCTGGTACTGCTCCTACCCCCCCCCCCCCCCACCTTCCCACAGCAGCCATGGCAGTAGTACGTGAGCGCTGAGAAACCCCCCCGGTCACACCTGTCAGAGGATGGACCATGCTGCCCATAGGCAGCGGTCAACTGACTACGGAGGATTTCTCTATAGTACTTGAGTTTGTCCTCCCTCAGCAGCTGGAAAAAAAGGCTCTCATTTTGGACCACTAGCGAGGGTCCAAGAGGGTGGAGAGCCAGAAGCCATCCCTCTGTCGGATGGTGACTATTTGGCTGTCACTAGCAAGGCAAATCAGCATGCTGCAGGCCATCTGCACAAGTGACTCTGAGGGACTCCCTGCCTCCATCTCCACTGTTTACTGCCACGGTGCTTCCAGGTCATCTGCCTTGTCTTCCTCATCTCCATCTACCTCCTCCTCCCTCTCCTGTCACCTGGGTAGAAAAACCACTAATTTCACCAGACAATGCTTGCGCTCCAATGTCCTCCTCCTCCACTTCAGCCCCCACCGGACTTATGTGGCTGCGAGATATAGTCGCCACGTCTCCGTCCCCTGTCCAGGCAGATTTTTCAGCAACTGTTCCAGGACATGAAGCATTGGAATTACGTTATTCATCCCGTAGTCCTGGCAACTAACAAATAACGTTGCTTCCTCAAACGGCTTCAGCAAATGGCAGGTATCACGCATGAGATGCCACTGGCTGACATCAAAGTTACACAGGGGAGTACTGCTGTCCGCTTGGATCATCAAAAAATCGTTAATGGCCTTTCTCTGTTCATACAGTCAGTCTAACATGTGGAGGCTGGAATTCCAACGGGTGGAAACATTGCATATCAGCGTGTGTTGGGGGAGGCCATTCTGCTGCTGCAGCTCGAGGAGTATGCCTGGCTTTGTAGGAATGGATGAAGTGCATGCACAGTTTCCTGCCCATTTTTAGAATGTCTTGAAGATGGGTGGAAGACTTCAGGAACCTTTTCACAACCAGATTGAACACATGCGCCATGCAGGGCGCATGGACCATCCCTCCATGGCGCAGCGAAGACACCATGTTACTCCCATTGTCAGTCACCATGGTTCCGATTTACAGTTGGCGCGGAGAAAGCCACACATCGATTTCTTGCTGCATGACGCAGAGCAGTTCCTCCCCTGTGTGACTTTGTTCGCACAGGCAAACCATGTGTAGAACTGCGTAAAACCGCGATGCCCTGCACATGTGGTATGATGGAGCAGCACTTGTGCAGGCTGAGGTGGTGGTTGCGGAGGAGGCGGACATTGGCGTAGGAGCAGCAGTTTGACAATGTGGAGGAGAAAGTGGCATCTCCTGTCCAAGTTGTTAGTGTGGCTGGGCAGGAAGCACATTCACCCAGTGGGCCGTAAAAGACATGTACTGGCCCTGACCATAGTTACAGCTCCACATGTCCGCGCTGCCGTGCACCTTGGAACAAACCAGTAAGCTCAAGGACTGGCCCACCTTCTGTTCTACATATTTGTGAAGGGCTGGTACTGCCTTTTTGGAAAAGAAATTACGGCTTGGAACTCTCCACCTCGACTCGGCACAAGCCATTAGTTCTCTGAACGGTGCAGAGTCCACCATTTGGAAAGGGAGGGACTGCAGTACCAAAGGACAGAAGCACGGTCAGTTTCTGCACCTTAGGATGGTTGGACGCATACTGTTGTCTCTTGGCAATCGCCTCGTTGAACAACTGCTGGCGCCATGAGTAGCGAGGAGCATCTGGACCGGGAGATGATAGCAAAGAGAAACAGCTCTCTTCGGCAGAGGTGGTGGAGCCTTGACTGGCTGAAATGGCATGCGTGCCACAGGGTGCTGCTGCTCTTGCTGCGGCGGCAGGATGGACCACCACATCTGAGACACATTTCTCCCAGTCCACTGGATGGTGACGCTACATGTGTTGACGCAGGGCCATGGTGCCCGGGGGTGGCTTAAGCATTTTTTTATCAAAACGTGTGAACTAAGAATCTCAAAGTTTTTTCATGTATGATAGATAGCATAAATGCTTCTTTAGAGGTTTCATGTATTTATAGCCTTGTAGAGTTGTGTGCATGGTAATGGTATGCGTTTATATATTAGTCCTTATATATATGTATATATATATATATATATATTATTTATATATAATATTATATATATATATATTTATATATATATATATATATATATATATATATATATATGTGCTGCAACCATGCCAGTGACACCCAGGTTCACATTGTGTTTTTCAGAAATGTTTTTTTGTGCAGAACTATACGTTGTATTTGGCATATATTGCTTTTAATCTATATAGGGAGGAAGGGATGCCTCCATTTTGGTTTCTTGCACCCCGCCCACCTCCACAGGCTGTTATATCAGTGCAGTATGCTTGCAAGGTTGGTGTTTTTTTATTTTTCTCTCTGGATTATGGAGGTTGGTTGCCCCAATGAGAAGTCTGAATTTGGCTCTATTGAGATGTAAAGATAGCGTAGGACCACCTGCCTTGAGATCCCGTTGTAAGCCGGGGTGGCTTAAGTATTTTTTGATCAAAACGTGTGAACTAAGAATCTCAAAGTTTTTTTAATGGTGCCAACGTTAGCTCCCTGTCCATACTTTCTGCCCACAGATTCTACATACACACTCTCAAATACATATAAATTCTCAAAGGAGAGTTTGCTGCTGCACTGCTGAACTGCTTTGGATCAAAGGGTTAAAAGCTAAGTAGCCTAGCGAGTATTCTGAGTGTGCGAGTGTGTCTTTTCGTCTAAAGTGTGTCGTTTTGCTTAATTGTGGGACTTAATATTGGGGGGACTTTAGATTTGGGGCTTTTAGAAAGGGCAGTATTATACAGATTTTTCATATTTGTATCTGTATTTCTTTTTTTTGTCACATCGCTATGAGTTCCATGTTTGACAATGCTGTCCGGTGAACAACCTGTGCAATGTATGCCATCCTTGACCAACACTTCGAGGGTCCATACTGCTGTACAAGATGTGTGCACACTGCACATTTAGAAGCCCGGATCCTGGATCTAAATGAGCAAGTGGCAACACTGAGATCCATTGCCAACTTGGAAGCGAGTTTGCTGCTCACTGAGCAATCACTCGCAGGTGTAGATGCAGGGGCGGATGGTGGCATGGAGGTACAGGAACATGAGGCAGGTAGCTGGGTAACAGTTAGAAAGAATGGTAGAGGCAAGAGTGTTAGGGTGGCTATTCTTGAACTGGCACACCCCAACAAATTTGCAAGATTGGCGGATGAGGGGGATGTCGGCTCAGAAATAGCATTGCTGAAGCAAGACACTGCCCCTGTCTGCTCCAGTAAGACAGGGAATAGGAGTGCAGGTCAGGCTAGACAGGTGATTGTAGTTGGTGACTCCATTTTAAGGGGCTCATATAGGGCAATCTACCACAAAGACTGGGATTGTCGAACAGTATGTTGTTTACCTGGGGCCCGGGTTCGACATATCGCGGATCGGGTTGACAGATTGCTGGGTGGGGCTGGTGAGAATCCAGCTGTCATGGTCCACATTGACACCAATGACAAAGTTAGAGGTAGGTTGAGTGTCCTTAAAAATGATTTCAGGGACTTAGGCAAAAAGCTTAAGGCAAGGACCTCCAGGGTAATATTTTCAGAAATATTACCTGTTCCACGGACCACACCAGAGAGGCAGAGGGAGATTAGAGAGGTGAATAAGTGGCTTAAAAATTGGTGTAGGACAGAGGGATTTGGGTTTTTGGAGAACTGGGCTCACTTCTGTCTTGGCTGGCTACAGACTCTATGCTAGGGACGAACCATATATATATTGCAAGAGTAATAAAAGCCCCGAATCGTCACACGTCTCTATTGGCTCCGCCTGTCTGTCCATATGCTGCTCTACTTGGTGTTCGGATGTGGATCCATGCGGGTGGTGTTCATCCATTTATGTATTCATGATTGGGACCGACTGCTTGCTACTGACTGTGAATAAATGCAAGTAGCAAACTTGTTTGCACAATAAGTTACATATTTTAAGGATATGTTGTTTCAATAAAAGGCTTTTTTACTTTTATTACTCTTGCAATATATATATGGTTGGTATGTTGTTACGGGAGCTGGAAGGCCCCGGTATGCAAGAGCATAAGCAGTCTGGTGATATCTGGAAGTTTATATAACTCTGCCATTTAAAGGTCTATGCTAGGGACTGGATGCACCTGAATGGGGAGGGTGCAGCTGTATTGGGGGGCAAAATGGCTAGGAAGCTGGGGGAATATTTAAACTAGGGACTGGGGGGAAGGGTAACTTCACATTTTTATTTTTTTTTTTTGAAGCCCTAAAACGTGCAACAAACACCAAAAATGCACAAAAAAAGTGCAACACAAGTGCCACACAAAAACAGTGCATTTAAGATACGGTCTATGGCAGACCCATACTTAAAAGTAATGGGCCCCCCACAAACCTAGACAAGAATGTAACCCTGCCGGACCAAAAGATAGTGAAGATAGAGAGCTGGGAATTAGTAATAAATCAGGGGGTGGAGTGGAGGGAGGGGGTGTAGCAGTAGTTAAAAAGAATAGGGAGAAAGGAATAAAAACTGAAAAATCTCTAAACTGCATGCTGACCAATGCCAGGAGTCTGACCAACAAAATAAATGAACTATAATTATTAATTGCACAATAAAAATATGACATAGTGGGGATAACCGAGACATGGATGGACGGGAGCTACGACTGGGCAGTTAACTTACAGGGTTACAATCTATTTAGAAGTGACCGTAAACCCCAGAAGGGGGGAGGTGTCTGTCTCTATGTAAAATCCTGTCTGAAGCCAACACTGCAGGAAGATATAGATACAGGTAATGAACAGGTGGAATCATTATGGGTAAATATACATGGGGTTAGTAACAGTAATATAATTCTAATAGGAGTCTGCTATACTCACAAATATAACAGAACCCATATAAGATATGCTCCTCAGGCAAATAGATGAAGCAACTAATCAGAATGAGGTTGTTATTATGGGCGACTTTAACTACCCAGACATAAATTGGGAATCTGAATTCTGGACAAGGGTCTGGAAACATTTCTAGATGTAATATAACAAGTTATAATGACTAGGATTCTGGAGAGGGGTCGTTGACCCAGGGATTTATTCTGATTGCCAGATTGGAGTCGGGAAGGAATTTTTTCCCTAACATGAGGACAATTGTTTTTATCTCATTGGGGTTTTTGCCTTCCTCTGGATCAACACTTTAACACTTTAGCAACAATTTTGCAAAATGGGCTGAACTGGATGGACGTATGTCTTTTTTCGGCTTGACAAACTATGTAACATGTTCGGCTCCTCTGGTGTCTTAGCAAAAAACTGCCACACCGCCGAGTAGGTGATTTTACCATCCACGCTTCGCACTGAGTGACTACTAATGCCGCTGCCTCGCTGAGCACCTATGCCGCTACTTTCTTGGACCTGCAAAGTGGGTTTTCTACCCCTTGGTCGTTTGTCTCTCAACCTCCACTGCTGTCAACCTGCTGACTCCCGGCCACATTACCGACTTGCTGGCTGCGCCGCTGCCTGACACGAAAGCTGACACCCTCTTCTTCCGACGATGATGATGATGAAGCCCTTGCTTCCCCTGGCTCCCAAGTGCGATCGGCTACATCGTCATCGATTTGTGTTTACCCGTCACTGCTATTCTCCTCTACGGTCTCGGTATGCACAGCCTGACTGCTTGCAACATAACCTCCCGTGCCACTCTCCATATCACTACTTTCCCGCCTACTGCAAGAACCAGCGGATGTCTGCCCTACCTCTTTGCTGCCAAGTAGCTGCTGATTGTCCTCAAAGAGTTCATCCTCGCTGTATAGTGGTGCTGAGCCCAGACCACATAGTAGATCTCTGGCTGAGGGAACTGGACGAGACAGAGGCGGGTTGAGGACAGGTGAGGGCCGCTGACCCGCTCCCGGGCCATGCCAACTAAGGGTTGTGTCCGACGCTCCCACCGACTTTGGCTGGAGTTGTCAGATGTCATCTGGGAGGAAGTGGATGACCTAGTCAACCAATCAAGAACCCTTGGGTTGGTGGGCAACACACGGCCGCTAGATGACACTGGCAGTTCTGGCCTCACCGAGTGACCCCTGCTGCAACGTCCCCTTACTGTGCTGCGACCTGTGCCTGCTCCAGGAACGTTTGTGCCACTGCCACTCGCATGTGAAGAGCCTGCCACCTCTCTGTCTGACATACTGTTTGATCAAAAATTTACAGACTCTGTTTAATGAAGATGTCTGTATATGATAAATACACACCCTGTATTTCACTCCAAGTACAACACTAACAGGATAGAGGATTCCCAGAATCTGAAATTCCCTAATAATACAGCAGGAGATATTGAAATAATGGCGCAGAAAAAGCAATCTGTATTTCTATCCCAAAACAACACAATCAGGATTGAGTGGATTACTTGAATTGAAAATTCTCTAATACAACCGGAGACATTGAAATAATGGTGCGGAAAAAGCAGTCTGTATTTCTATCCCAATACAACACTATCAGGATTGAGTGGATTTTTAGAAACTGAAATTCCCTAATAATACAAGTGAGATTGCAATGTATATGGGGCAGAATTACACCCACCCTGAAAACCCTGGGAGAAGACCCCACAAACTAAACAAAATGATAACGCTGCTGGCATTAAATTTAGGCAACTGAGCCCCAGTCTCTGATAAAAGCAGCTTCTTTCAGGATGAGTTGTATAGAGCAAAGGGATCCAGAACACTTAGTGAGAAAGTAACAGGCATATAGTGGTCTTTTTCTCCCTCCCTGAATAAAGCTGTATAATGAGATCTGTGTAGCAGCAGATACAGAACACTGAGTGAGCAAGTAACAGACTTGTAATGGTCTTTTTCCCCCTCCACAATCGCTAATTAAAGCTGTATAATGAGAGCTGTGTAAGAGCCAGATCAATAGCACAGAGTAAATACTGACGTCACTAACCATTGGTGAGAGGATTGGCTTGTCGTTGTTTTTAAATGGTGAAGGTAACACTGTTTAGTTAAGCCGTGAACAAGGACATAGGTGGCTCGAAATGCGTTGGCTGTTTACAGCCTTTTGCATGCACTGTACCGCTGCTTGAAAGTTAAAATAAAGTCTGCTCACTTGGAAGCACCGGATTTGGATTGTTTCTTGCACACGCCGAGAGCTCAGTTGAGCGAAGTACGAGTGCAGCAATTGGAAGTCTATGAGCACAGGCGCTATGCCAGGACACAACGAGAGGAATGTGACGTCAGTGAATCCCGCCGGTCTCTGATTGGCTTCATGTCTGCACATGTCATTGAGGGTCCTCCTTTTTTCTTCCCAGAGTTCTCTGCCCCAAGTACCGCCATGTGCTTGCGGCCATTTTACCAATTAAAAACATGCTTAGTTCCCGCGAATCACCCCAAACTTTGGCTTCGTGCAGAACCAAAGTTTTCCTGAAATTCTAAACAAATTCCACTTTGTCAGAATCGATATGCCCATCTCTAATTAGGGTGTACAAAGATGGCAGGCCGGAATTGGGGAAACTGAAAACATGGCAGCGATAGAAGCTTTCACAAGGCTCCCAGCTGCCATGTTAGGCAATCGGGACTCAGTGAGTGGCACCGTTTCTCATTCATTTAGACATCGTGGCCATTTTTGCTGCGACGTCTAAGGGGTTAAACAGCGCGGGCGAGGGGAGGATGCAGCAAGTAGCCGCTAATTCCTGGCAGCTGTGTAGCAGGACCACGTAGCCATCCCACTACAACGCCCCTTATCGGCACTATGACACTCATACGTTCTCGACATTTTTTTTTCATACTATATTGATGAATTAAACTCTATCCTCTGAGGATAATAGGGACAATATCAGTTGCATCTGACCTTCTGCTCCATCTCCCAAAGCCACAGGCAGTTTTAAAGTTACTGTATCTATCTCTGATGATTGCATAAATCACATTGATTTTATATGAGGTTTTTCCTCTATAGGATCATCAAAGCTGTTACTGTCTCTTTCCCCACTAATACTCCCAATTCTGTAGATACAAAAAGATTTAACCTGTAGATATAGTAAAACATGGGAAGTTGGAATATCTAATTCTTCCTGTAACTCCGGAGTCTATTCTCTGTGGGATGAAACAGCTGAATGTTTTTTTGTATTCCTTTTGACTGCTACACACTACAAAAGCTACTTTCACCTGGTGGGAATTCATTGTGCTCCCACAGAGGTCAATATTTAGGTATTTTTGAAAGAAAACACCATGGGCCGCATGTATGAAAACTGTTTAGGTCTAAAACTCACTTTTTTGCCCATAGGTTACTTTGTTGCAGGTAATTGCAGCTAACAACAAGTGGTTAAAGCACAGGATGGAGCTTGCTCCATTCTGTCCTGTTTAACCCCTTAGACCCTGAACCGAACTTGGCCGCAGCATCTAAATGAATAAGAAAAGGTGCCGCGCACAGTTACTCACTCCCATCAGAACATCAGCAGCTTCCATCTTCTCCATGTTTTCCCACTTCCTGCCCCAGGAGCCTAATGTATTGTCTATACAATACATTAGGCTGTGTAAACTATCGCACCCCCTAGTGGTGAAGCACCCTAGGGGGACTCAAATAATATATAGTGTATTACTGATTTAGGAGTTCATGAACAGTTATGAATGCAACATAGAAGAGGAATTACCTGGAGATGTGAGCGGCTGCTCATCCTCCATCTTGACATCCTTGTGCAGATCCTCTATCTTGACATCACTGTATGGATCCTCCATCTTGACATCCTTGTTGAGATACTTGTGTTCTTCTAAATACTCCCACTCCTCCATGGAGAAATAGACAGCGACGTCCTGACACCTTATAGGAACCTGATACACACAATGATACAGTCATCACCCAGACCCCTCCAGTGGTGTTACAGTATAATATCCCAGCATTCCCAGCAGCCTCACCTCTCCAGTCAGCAGCTCAGTGATCTTGCTGGTCAGTTCTAGGATCAGAAGTTCATTGATTTCCCTCTGTATCAGGTAGTGAGGTGGGAGCCCTGTGATTGAGGCCTCCACCATACGGGCTATGCAGGACTATTAGAGGTCTTCTTCACTACTGTGTAATCCTGTTTATGGAGAGATACATTGATAAATATCACTACAAACATTCCCAGAGCCCCCTCCCCTCTCCAGTCATATCACCTGTTATTACCATAGATAAGAATGATGTAATGTGACATCCTCAGAGCCCCCCCCTCTATCCAGTCACATCATCTGTTATTCCTAGATAATAATGTTAAGTGACATCATCGCCCCTCCCATCCTCATTCGTTTGTTATTACCATAGATAAGAATGATGTAATGTGACATCATCAGAGCCCCCTGCCCTCTCCAGTCATATCATCTGTTATTACCATAGATAAGAATGATGTAATGTGACATCATCAGAGCCCCCTCCCTCTCCGGTCATATCATGTTATTACCAAGATAAGAATGATGTAATGTGACATCATCAGAGACCCCTCCCTCTCCATTCATATCATCTGTTTATTACCATAGATAAGAATGATGTAATGTGTCATCATCAGAGCCCCCTCCCCTCTCCGGTCATATCATCTGTTATTACCATAGCTAAGATTGATGCACAGTGACATCATCAGAATCTCTTACCTCTCAAGTCATATCATCTGTGATTACCATAGATAAGAATGATATAATGTGACATCATCAGAATCTATCCCCTCTCCAGTCATATCATCTGTTATTACCATAGATAATAATGATGTAATGTGACATCATCAGAGCCCCCTCCAGTCATATCATTTGTTATTACCATAGATAGATGAATGTAATTGAACATCTCAGAATCTAATCCCCTCTCAGTCATATCATCTGTTATTCCATAGATAATATGAGTAATGTACATCACAGAGCCCCCTCCCCACCCGTCATATCGTTTGTTATTCAAGATAGAATGATGTATGTCATCATCAGAGCCCCCTGCCATTCCAGTCATATATCTGTTATTACCATAGATAAGAATTTGTATGTGAATCATCAGACCCCTGCCCCTCCAGTCATATTGTTATTACCATATAAATGATGTATGTGACTCTCGACCCCCTCCCCTCTCCAGCCATATCATGTTATTATTATAGATAAGAATGATGTAATGTGACATTATCAGAGCCCCTCCCCTCTCCAGTCATATCATCTTTTATTACCATAGATAAGAATGATGTAATGTGACATCATAAGGGCCCCCTCCCCTCTCCGGTCATATCATCTGTTATTACCATAGATAAGAATGATGCAATGTGACATCATCAGAATCTCTTACTTCTCCAGTCATATCATCTGTTATTACCATAGATAAGAATGATGTAATGTGACATCATCATAATCTCTCCCCTCTCCAGTCATATCATCTGTTATTACTGTAGATAAGAATGAGGTAATGTGACATCATCAGAGCCCCCTCCCCTCTCCAGTCATATCATCTGTTATTACCATAGAAAAGAATGATATAATGTGACATCATCAGAATCTCTCACCTCTCCAGTCATATCATCTGTTATTACCATAGATAAGAATTATATAATGTGACATCATCAGATTCTCTTACCTCTCCAGTCATATCATCTGTTATTACCATAGATAAGAATGATGTAATGTGACATCATCAGAATCTCTTACCTCTCCAGTAAGCTGGAAGATTATTTCTAGGGTGAGATTTAATATACTCTCCGCCATCTTGTCCTTGTCTCTAGTCATCGTTGATGAGTCAACAAGAAAAATTATCTTATATAGACAATATCAATTGTTGAGACCTGAATGGAAAGAAGATCAGAATGTAAAAACCACACAAAATCCAATGTAAAAAATACAATTCCTGGAGATCATACGGGGGAACATAAGGAGAAATTCCAGGGTAGATGTATTCTCTCTCTTGGATGGGTTGGAACATGAGCTGAATAGCTCATATAGGAAGCTCCTTCATGTTTTAGGTCAAAGAGTATTGAGGTTTATATTGCCTCTTTCTGGGTTTAGTCTTTTGTCCAGCCATTGAGCTGTAAGGATGGCTTTGTGTTTTTGAGTAAATGTCCCATTTTGTGTGATTTTTTTCTGTAAATTGTTAGTGCAGGGACCCACAAATGTAGTGGCCACTGTATCAACTAAAACCTCATATTTTATATATTTCCGGTTTGCAATTTTTGTTCCCACTAAATGCTGCGCAGCAGAGGGTGTCAATATTTAGTGTTGGACACGTAAAATGTGCTGGGCACTGGAAGTAGATGGCTGACAGGATTTAGTGAGGGGAGGTTCTGGTAAATAACATCAGGGAACCAGGTAGATTCATTTCTCTTAGGGTTTAGGAAGTAGTGACTAGTGATGAGGCAGTGATAAATCTTTTCTCTATTTTCCCAGACTTTTTGAAGTTTTCATTTTTTATATTGGCTTGTCTTCTTTTTGGTGTGGCCGACAAGGTAAAGGGTCATTGGATTTCTATACAGGGGTCATGTTATACAACTATTAAAATTGTCGGCTTCTATTTTTCTCTAACATTGTAAAATTTTGAGAAAAATGTTCTTAAAGAGACTTGTCAGGTTCACGACAGACTGTATACATTTGCTCTAAACTTGATTTTGTATATTGATGCTTGTTATGAATGTTGTATCATCATTCTTCTCAATAAAAAACATTGTTTAAAAGAAAAAAAATGTTCCAGGCAGCCCGCCCAATCCAATAGTAGAAGCATCATAGGCTGTAAGCCAGCATGGTGCACCACACATAACAAAATACATGGCACTCTTTGTATTGTCTGATCTATGTGCAAATATAATATTAGCAACCACCCACATCATGTATAGAAAGTGTGTGCGTGGTTGTCTTACCAGTATTCGTGCAGTCTACCCCTGTATTATATTATGGCTTTCCTGCATACAGGCGTGGACGGGGTACTTATCCAACATGCAGTTTTTTATTATTCAGTTGCCCTGGGTGTATAGGTGTGTGAGCTACTAATCATTGATTATATGGAGCTGCTGTATCTCTCCCAAGTAGCACTGGGGCTTATATTGCCTCCTACTGGATTTAGACTATTGTTGAACCATTGAGTTGTAAGTATGGCCTTGTGTTTGGGTCAAAGTGCACTCACATGAGCGCTCCACCATCACTGGCCACAGAAGGATTGCTAGTATGTATGGCCTGTGACCGCTGTAGACTATCACAAGCAGGAGTGATCACATGGCGAGTATACTGGCATCACTGCTGCTCCCACTGGTGTTGTTGTACAATCTAACTAGAGACTGAAAGAGACACAGGAGCATCGAGCAGGATCCACCAAGAATGTAAGGTTATGTTCACACAGTGTAATTGCTGGGTGTATTTCGGCACCTTATTCCACTGCAATATGCCCCACATGCGCCCCACAATTACATCCGTCTTCCCTGACATGTATTGAACGGCAGGTGAAAGAAGTGACATGTCACTTCTTCCTGGTGTTTATGCTCCGGGGATGATAGAAGTCAATGGGGCACACAGCTGATTTCTTCACACCAAGGACCTTGCCTATTGCAGATTCAGTCTTTCTAGCCTGGTTCAGGGCTCCAATTTTGTTTCTGATGTCCTTCAACAGCTCTTTGGTCTTCACCATAGTGGAGTTTGGAGTGTGACTGTTTAAGGTTGTGGACAGGTATCTTTTATACTGATAAGTTCAAACAGGTGCCATTAATACAGGGTAATGAGTGGAGGACAGAGGAGCCACTTAAAGAAGAAGTTACAGGTCTGTGAGAGCCAGGAATCTTGCTTGTTTATAGGTGACCAAATACTTATTTTCCACCATAATTTGCAAATAAATTCTTTCCAAATCAGACAATGTGATTTTCTGGTTTTGTTTTCTCCTTTTGTCTCTCATAGTTGAGGTCGACTTATGATGTCAGTTACAGGCCTAATCTTTTTAAGTGGAAGAACTTGCACGATTGGTGGCTGACTAAATACTTTTTTTCCCCACTGTAATAGCAAATAGAGCTCTCATTGTAAGCAGTTTGGGTGTCTTCCTATTCTGGCGCTCACATGTGAGGAAACAGCGAGTAGATCTCTCATTTACAGCCTCGCTATTCAGAAAGCATCCCCTGCACATAACTGCATCAGCTGGAGAATAATAAGCTCCTAAACCAAGCACCTGCTCTCCTGCAAAGAGCGGTGTCCTTTACACAACAGGAGTCCCGGACGGGCGACACCTATACCCTGCAGTGATAGCAGCAAGCAAAGATGGTGCTGGATCCTCATTGCTCTACTAGAAGCAGCCAGGAAACAACACAGCAGCAGCCGCACAGTACTGGGGAGGAGGACAGTGATCAGGAGCTCATCTCCCAGGTGTATTATACAGTCTGCTCCTCTACCTCTATTACACCAGTGCAGCAGCCCCTATGGTACAGCCCACATCCCTGACTATAGTAATGGCTGCCATGGCGTAACTGTATGGACTGAATAGTCATGTGACCTCCACACACATCATGTGACCTCCCGGCAGTCAGTAACAGAGTCACATGACATCTATGGGGTAAGTGAAGAGGAATAATGGTGGAATAATTATTACTAATCTGTTTTTTTCAGCATCAGCTTCCTCACTGAGTAGTTACTTGTAGAACTGTTGTCTCTCCAGGGGATGTCATGTTGTTAATAAAGTTACCTGAAAAACAAAGATGAGCCAGAAACAATGTGCAGAGTCTTCTCCACAGACACCGACAGACATGATAAGACACTGCTGGAGGCAGTAATACTGGAGAAGTCCTGCTCCTCCATACACTACTGTTACCTGGATACCAGGGGTCACATGACCTGTGTGGTGGTCACATGATAAGACACTGCTGGAGGTAGTAAAACTGGAGAAGTTCTGCTCCTCCATAAACTACTGTTACCTGGATACCAGGGTCATATGATAAGATGCTGCTGGAGGTAGTAATACTGGAGAAGTTCTGCTCCTCCATAAACTACTGTTACCTAGATACCAGGGTCACATGACCTGTAGTCCATACACTTACTCCATAGGGGCCATTATTGGTACCGGGGCTGCGCCATTTCTTTCTATGTGGAGATCAGACCACTAGTGATGAGCAATTGTGTCAAATATCGTTATCGATTCGATAGTCGATATCGGCAATTATCAAGACGATTTCTGATAGTCGATAATAGATTATCGCCGATGACCATTAAAGTCTATGGGAGAGGAACAACACCTTCATTCTTACACCCAAACAAGGGTGGAGAAGCTGGAATTAACATCCACAACAGTAAACTGGATACGTGCTACATCTTAGGCAACACAATTAGGCAACAAGAGTCACAGAAAAAAAACTGACAAACTATTCACTATCCCTGTCTTGTATCACACAGCATGACCCTTAAACCTGCATGACCCACAAATTAAAAAGTGCCAGAAGGCAGAAATATTTGAACCATCATTATACTTGTACTGGACATTGACTATCCCTGTCCTGGGCCACAGCATGAGCCCCAAACCTGCATGACCCACAGATTAAAAAAGTGCTGGAAAAAGGAGTCTTTCAACCACCATTTTAGTTGAAGTGGACATTGACTATACCTGTCCTGGACCGCAGCATGACCCTCAAACCTGCATGACCCACAAATTTGTGGCCGTGACTGGGAGGTCGAGGAGGTAAGACTGCTGGATGCAGGTTGCATTAACCACTGAAGAACAGATTGGCGACGCTGTTCGTTACTGAGATTCACAGGGCACCGACCCAGCGATGACAAGCATGATGGTCCTGCAACCGAAGATCCGCTGACTTGCGTGTTGTAGCCAGCACTGGAAGGAGCACCTTCTCTCGTACCTCTACCTCCATGACCTACACCCCTCTTTGCTCGCTTACCACCTGCAGTTCGCGCCATGTTCAGAAAGATAAAAATTAAAGGTATGGAAGAGTTTTTGACAATCTCTTATTGAAAGATGGCAAATCACAGCTATTCTTAAATCCCTATAATTTCCAACAGCTAACTAGGATTAGAAACAGAATTGTTTCTATCGAATATCTGTGAAATGCGGTCTGGTGGAAGAACTGTAAGACCAAATCAACAGTGTTCTCCCTTCAGTCCCAGGGATTTACAACTGCCCAGTATGACTAGAAATTGATAGTTTTCAACAAAATATTATTACAAGTTGCGCTACTGTCCAGAAAGCTGAGATGCCCTCGAGTGTGAGTAAAACTATTCAATAAAGTTACAGCGGATAGAGAAATTGCGTTTTTTGGCACCTTGACAAACAAGACAGTTACTAGAAACATTGTTCTATCACAATTGGGCGTAACTGTATCAACGTGGGCTATTTGAAAAAAACTGGGGCTCGCACCACGTGCAATACAGCTATTTAAAAGTTATATTACATAAAGAAAAAGGTGTTTTGGCACGTCACATGGAAATAACACACAACACGTTACTACAATAATTTCCTGCTATCCAAATTTAAGCACAAAGTGCTCTGTTGAAAAAAAATGACCACAAAATAAAAGGTCACAATTTTCTGCCACCTGAAGTGGCGTGGTATCTGACCGAAAAAGTGGTAAAAAAATGCCATTGTCATGCAGTTCTCAAAAGGCAGAGTCTGCTCACTATATAATAGCCCTCCTTTCCAAAGCCAGCCTGTCTGTCTTCCGTCAAACTCCCAGAACGAGGATATAAACGCAGCTCGTACTATGTATACTGGTATGATATACCGACGCCAAATATTCACATCAGGGTGGATAAAGTCGGGCCCGTATATTGCACCAGGTGATAATAACGCCGTATATTGCAGACAGTGATATAACGGGCCGTATTAATGGGCAAGGGTGATATAAACGCGCCGAATATTGCAGCAGGGTGATATAACATGGGACCTTATATTGCAGCAGGGGGAATAAAGCGGCCGTATATTTGCGACGAGAGGTGATATAACGCCATATATTGCAGCAGGGTGATATAACAGGGTCTAGTATATTGGCGATACAGCAAAGGTGATATAATGGCCGTATAGCTGACACAGGTGTGAATATAAGCGGGTCCATATATACACAGATGATATAAATGGCTAGCTTACAATTATACTTGTGATATAACGGCCGTATATTTATACTGGAGGAGTATAACCGGTGCTGGTAATATTATACTGATATATATCCACTGCTGTATATTATCATCTTGGAGGATATATATGGCCTGTGATAACTTGAGGGGACACAATTATTCCAGCAAGTTTTATTTGGAGACTAGTATTATTCTTCTATCCTGGCAGCGCTGCTTCCTCTGTGGGCTGTGTTCCTGTGGTGATCTGAGGCTCTCTTACCGCGTTATCCAATGAGCTGCAGGTCGGTACGCAACTGCTTTCATCCCACTGATAACATAAAAATCCTGGCAGTACAGGAGGCCAAGAAACTCTGAGTGCTGGCCGATTGGACCTGTGATGTGTCACCATAGGAGGAGTCAAACCAGCTCACAATGTATCAGGATGTCTCAGCGTGAGTCCGTGTGGTGTGTTGTGTGTGTGTACCGGCCCTGTAGCTTGAGCTGTGTGTGTAACGTGCCTGTAGCTGCTGAGCCCGGTGTGGGTTAAACCGCTGCCTTGTAGCTAGAGTGCCCTGTGTGTTCATGTGCCTGTAGGCTAGAGCCGCGTGTAGTGTAACGTAGCCTAGTACTGACCGATGTGTGTAACGTGGCCTGTGGCATTGAGCCGTGTGTGGTAACGTGCCTGTGGCTAGAGCCGTGTGTGTGTAATGTCCTGTAGCTGATCACCTTGTGTGTGATAATGTGTGTGTCGTGCTGAGTCCGAGTCTGTGTAATTTCCTGTAAGCTGAGGCCAGTAGAGTGTGTAACGTGCCTGTAGTATAGCTGTGTGTGTGTAACTGACTGCCGTTGTGTGTATTGCAGTCGTAGCTGAGTTCCGCGTGTGTGTAACGTCCTGTAGCTGAGCCGTGTGTGTAATCGTGCTTGTATCTGAGGGCCATTTTTTATTTGGTGTTGTGTAATGTGCATGTAGCTTAGCCGTGTGTGTGTGTAAACGTGCCTGTGAGACTGTAGGCCAGTGTATGGTGTTATCGGAGGCATTGTGTAGTTGTGTAAAGCAACCCGGGACGTGTAGCTGAGGCCATAGTGTGTGTAAGCTGTGTCTTGTAGCTGAGCATGTGTGTAACGGTAGCCTGTACGTTGATCGCCGTGTGTGTAGTGCTAGAGTGTGTGTGTAGCTGAGCCGTATGTGTGTAACGGTCCTGTTAGCTGAGGGTCCGTAGTGGTAAATGTGTGTTAGACTGAGGTACTTGTGTTGGTGTAACTGGCCTGTAGGTGCTGAGTTCTCGTGTGTGTAAGTGTGTGGTAGTCTGAGCCGTGTGTGTGTGTAATCGTGTAGTGTAGGCTAAACCAGTGTGTGTGTAACGTGTCGTCCGTGGGCATAGCCGATGTGTGTGTATACGTCCTGTAGCTGAGCCGTGTACGTGTAATGTGTGTGTAGTTGAGACGTGTTTGTGTAATGTGCCTGTAGTCACATCATTTTGTAAGGTCATTTTTTTTTTGCTGTGGTAAGATGTTACTTTTATTGCATTACAGTCGAATGCATGTATCTTTTTGATCACCCTTTTATTCCAATTTTTATGCGACATAAATTATTATTAGTTATTGATTAATTTATTTTAAAGCGCCTATTGATTCCAGGAGGCGCTGTACATTCGAGGAAGGTTACATGACATAACATAAAGTCAATATGAGTACGACTGATAATGTGATTAAATGACAATTGCACGGCAGAGGGAAGAGGTCCCTACCCACCGCAGAGCGGCGTTTACACATCTACAAGGAGGGGGAAAAGACAGGAGTGAGGGGCAGCAGAGATGGGGCAGAACAATGTTTGTGAAGGAACGATATGACAACAAAGTTATTGTAGGTTATAGGCAAGCCTTAGAAGAATATGTTTCAGTTGCTTTGAAGATGGTGAACAGCTGGGGAAAGGAAATATAAAAAAAAAAAAAAGAGTGGAGTGGAGAAGTCATTTAATGTGTTGGCGGGCATAGTGATGTTCCAGAGTGTGGGGTTATAGCACGGGAAGGACAGTCTTGGAGGACTTGGTGGTTTGTGTGAGAGGCAGATAAAGATGGGAATGAGGGCAGAGGAAAGGTCCTGTAGGAGTCGGAGATTGCTTGAGGGAGAAGTATTTGGAAATTAGGGGCAGAGATGTAAGCGAGGGGATAGATCAGACGGAGACGCTTTAGGGGTCATGGTTTAGTGAGCTTGAAATGAATTTGCTGAGGGGCAGTAGGGAAGCCAGTGAAAGTGGATTGGCAGGTTAGGGAGGAGTGGCAGAGGGTAGCGAGGATAGAGGTGGCTATTAATTGGCACGGGCAGCAATGATAAGGATAACATTCGGAGGGGAGCGAGATGCATAACTGTGAGGGCATCCCACAGTGAAAGGATGTTGTGCACGTAGTGCTATCGCGAGGAGGAAATGACGAAAGGGCATGGACAACCAGTCATTTTTGTAGTGTCATAGTTTGAAATGAGCTGTGAAATGCTAAGTAGATGTTTTTTTTCAGTGAAGGCAGGGCAGAGCAGAGGTGAGGGTTTGATGGTGTACGGTTTGAAAGATAAGCGTAGTCTGAGGCATATACCCGCCAATTGTAGCAGCGACTTGTCGGAACACGTAAGAGTTGAAAAGGTCCGTTGACAGAGAATAGGAAGATCAAGGGGCATTAGGTAAGAGTTGGACCGGGTGGAAAGATGATTGAGAATTCTTGTTTTCATCCACATATAGTGTTTAAGAACGTGATGAGAAGAATGGAGGAAAATGGAGGACAAGACAGTCAGGGATCCGGGAGGAGTAGAGAATACATCTGGGTCCCGGATATGTAGTGAGCTTGAGGGGTGGGGGTATTCGTCAGCATAGCAGGTTAATGAACAGCCATGTGATGCATGGACAGACGCAGACGCCCATAGTAGTGAAGAGTAAAGTACCCAGGACTTTGAAATGATCAAAGAAAAGCAATTTTGCCATTCAGAATTTTTTTTCTTCTTCAGTGTTCAGTGTACAGGATAAATGATGTTATATTTTTATAGATTGTATCTTTTATTTTCGGCCCTCCTATGGCGGTGCAGATACCAAATATTGGGGAACTTTTTATTATTATATCTTTTTTATTTAGTAAAATGATGAAAGAAGGCGGGGTGATTTTAACTTTTAATTTTTTTTTACACTTAATAACTTTATTTATTTATGTTTTAATTAACATTGGATCTACCGTTTAGGGTGCTTCACCACTAGCCGGGGAAAGCTGATCGCTCGTTAATTACAGCCTAATCATGTGCATAGACAATGCATGTATGCTGTACCAAGATGAGCGAGTTTCCCCACTAATCCTTGCTGGGGAAGGAGTGAGAAAATTGAGAATAATTGCAGGGCGACGGAGGGCCTCACAATTGTTATCATTATAACACTATGTTTAGGTACGAGTTAGAAAGTTAGAACACATGTCCATCAAATTCAACCAAGGAGTGGGGAAAATGTATGGTGAGCGGTTAGAGAGACAAGGACTTTAAAAAAGCCCAAACTCCCCACTGGGGATCCCTGGAACCCACATAGGCAAGAACGCAATCTGGCTCCATGGAGAGTCATATCTCGTGACAATCCGCAGAGGCCTCCACCAGCCAGATCGCAGAATTTTACATGCTACGTATCCGCCATTAATATTCTTATTAGTTCTTCAGGTAGGTATCCTAATGTCCTGTTTGCGCTGAAACTCTCTTAATCGGATCCATACTATATAGACCAGCTTCCTGTGCAGAAGTGCAGGCTAATCCATGCAGATTCACCTAGAATCTTAAGTGAAAACTCTCATTTCTCCACTGGAGATTGAATCTTTTTCTCTAAGACGAAGGGAATGTCGCCCTTGTCTTCTATACGGGCATCATCTTTGAAATGATTTTCCCCATACTTTTTTTAGGACCTGTATTATAAGTACATTTATAGTACAATTAAATCATGTCACGCCCCGATAGCCGTCTTTTCTCAAGACAAATAATGTTTCAATTCTACTAACGCTCGTCAGCTCATAAACTACATTATGGCTCTCATTCCCCTCATAAGTTTGGTTGCACGTCTTTTAGCTCGCTCTAGCGTCCATAACATCTCTCTCATATACAACTGGGCCAGCAGGAACTGAACATCTTATTCTAATGTGAGATAGGATGCACCAATGCTATTGTACAGCGGTAGATAATTACAAACAGTCCGTTTCCCCGCAAGTCATAGCCTTCTTTAAAATACACGTCCTCACAGCGCAATATCTTAGCTTGCTTAGGAGGCATCTGATTGACATTGGCATGGCCGTTCAGTATCTATGATCTACAATAACACACCCCAGATCTTTCACTCAAACACCAGCATTCTCCACAGTTTTATCCGCCGCTACGGAGACATATATTGCCTGTAATATATTCTAACCCAGATGCAGACCTTATACCATTTACATTCCACATTGAACCAGATCATTTTGGGCTAGTGGATGGCGCTAAGCTACTCAGTGTGTCCTAGGTCTTTGCGTTGCAATTTAAGGAGCCATTTTCCATTAGATTCACTACCCCTTGGCATAGCATCGGTGTCATTTGCTATTGAATTCCATTCATACACTATAATCGTTAATAAATACCATTAAATAAAATGACTCTAATACCTGATGAGCCCTGCGAGGCACACCATCCTCACAACCGCGACCACGCAGAGTAGAATTGCATTTACCCAGGCACTCGTCTGAGTACGATCCACGCAGCCAATTTTTAATCAATTCCATCACTGCTAAAATTCGTCTAACTACCCGCAGATGGATTGTTCGAAAAATTAGCCTAAACAAACGTCTTATGCGGTGACAGGTCAAATGCCTTTGCAAAGTCTATAGAAACACAATTATTCTCACAGCTGCCCCACTTCCAGACTTCTACCACACTCTTCATAAGATAACAGATCGATGTATTGGTCTGACGCAAGCTTCTGTCCTTAGTACAACTCCATGCTGCAATCAGCTAATTAATATTGGTGGTTTGTCCAACATACTCTCTAGTATTACTTAGTCACTATTTATGAGGCCCCTCGAACGCACCACTTTTCGCTACAACGAGAATGTTAAACTTATGTCTAATAATCTACCCTGGCAAGACTTTTTTTGAACGCTTTTTGAAGATGAACCATACATTTTGCCTTTGCGCGCTATCTTCTTGATACTATACCAAGATCACCAGGGAATCTCTAACATATCAATGTACACGGGCCACAGAGATAACCGATGCTGAGGCTCTTTAAGACTCTTGGGTGAATGCTATCATGGCCCTGGGCCTTGTTCCATTACAGGTTTATTTAAGCTTGGCTTTACTTTTTCGTACACTAGACCAATAAATTATCAGCAGATGATGTATTAACATAGTATGGCATCCAAGCTCTACTTCCTGCAGCTTGGCCCAGCCCCCCATCAACCCTACTATTCTGGCATTGATGAGTATATACATTGAGATCTGAAGAACCTAATTAGTAACCAATCTGCCTTCTCTATTGTCCCCACAACAGTGACCACTCCCCATCCACAGGATTTTAATGTACCCTACCTGCTCTTACTGTGCCTTTTTGGGCATTTATAATCTTAAAGAATTTCTGAGGTTAGTCTTGCTTCCGTTGGCCTAACCTCCTTTCATTTTGAATTTTAGGCTGCTTTTATCTCACTTTTTTAGCAGATTATTTATATAAGCTCCTCTATACATTTGCAAAGGTTGTATGCTATGGCAGACCGCGGCTCATTCTGACTTATATTTTTTAAATGCCTTTTTATATTGTTTATTGCCCTCTTAACAGAGTATGAAAGACCATGTTGTTTAATTCAGTCGCCTATACTATGTTTACCCATTGGAATTATATTTTGCAATAAATAATTTCGCCAAAGTAAATTAACGGCATCCCTCCATTTGCTATCTATATCACTAATTTGCTATAAGCTGCTCCCAGAGCCTAGTCCTGTATTGGTCATCCCTCAATAAGGAAAGATTTGCCCTTTTTAGAAATTAAACTGTTTTTTGCCTTCTATTCCCGCTCTGTTTTTCTTTTTTCCGTAAATGCGTCAGAATGAATTATATTTGTTGGTCACTGTTACCCTAATTTCTCAGAAACCGTGACGCCGTCTCTGACAAGTTCTGGCTTTAGTGTAGAAAAATGACCAGATCCAACATATCATCACTTCTAGTGTGCCTCGCACAAACTGCTCCCATAAAAAATTATCCAGCCTAACAGATTGAGGTAACTTCCTTCCCTTATTCATTGAAGCAGAACCCAGAGACGCACGGGTCATTCAAATCCTGGTAAATTAAAGCAACCATTATACAGTCTGTTATACTCTTGCCTGTAGCTCCCACTACTACCAATATATGATTATTGTATCTGTTCTTCTATCACCATCCTGTTAGATCATATAGATTACAAACGAACCACAAAAATAATAATATTTTCTGCCATTAATTCCCCCCTTGTATTTCCACCGCATCAATTGTTTTCCACAATCATTAGCTACTCCGCCCTGTAATTACCTTATCTTTCACATTTGCCTTCAAATAACTCCTTACATACAATAACAAACACACTCCTCCCTTCCCCGCTCCTGTTCGTCATCTGTCTTTCCTAAATAGATAAAATCTGAAGTTTGTTGACCCCACCTATCATAGGGCGAAAGTCCAGGCCATGTTTCAGCAATAGCCTACCGTAACATCAATCAGACTACCGATCTACCACCTACGCGCCTCAAGTTCCTCCAGATTTGGTATGCAAGACTCTAGCATTTCCTGAATAGAGCTCATTTTAAGTCACCTTCCATGTTTTACACTTCCATCAATCGCGTTTAGCTATTGTATCTAACATGTTCATTAGAGTAACGATGCATGAGGGAGTTAAATGTTACCATGCTTCAGATATGACACGCATTCGATTTAAACATCCTCCTTCGGGTAATGGCTATTGGATTGTACCATTACCCACTTTCAGATGATGGCATGGATTATACATATATACCCATTTATGACAGCATCGTAATGATGTAGTTATTACACAATTAATAGATACTTGGCATAGATAGCATGATAAAATAGTTGTTGTACCTATATCTTTACAATGGCTGTTTGCAAACACATGGATCTCCTTAGCAACATGGTCTATTCCAGACTCTCCCCATTTCACTTCTCCACCCGCCGAATATAGTCTGCCACTCATGCCTTAACCTATACTACCCCTTCTCATTTTCCTATATTTCGGCTCTGCTGCTCCACATATCCTAGTTTTAAATACTCCCCTAGCCACCCCTTCTAGAATACTTTTCCCCGCAGCACAGTAAGAGAGCAGGACCTCCCTTTACCATTCAGTGCAAATTTATCTGTAGAAAACAGATATCCAGAAAATAACAGGTACCGGAACTACAGCAATTTCTCACCACTGATGTCCCGATCCGGTAGTGAGAGTGGTGGGGGTCGCATGCGGCACCGTTTATCATCTCATTTTATACAGCCGACGGCTATCTTTGCCTCAGCACTATGGGGTTCTAAATTAGCCAAGCTAACGACCCATGCTCGTGTCAGCGGAGCGTATCCCACTGCATATAGCCCCTTTAGATGACGCCTGTGACGTACCATACGTCCCATAGGGTCGTTAAGGGTAAATTGAGAATATTTAAATGATGGGGTCGTCAACTGTATACATTGAGTTTATACTAATAAAATTGTTGAGTTTAAATGGCATGTCAAGAACATTTTCCTTATAATATTGAGGAGTTTTATCAACTATGAGACAGATTCAGTAATTTATTAATGAATGATCATCGCAGTCATTTGCTATTATGTTAGCTAGCATGAAACGATAGCCCTAATATTACCATTGTATTTAAACGATATAACTGCTAGGCCTACAAATTCCAAACTATGCGAAACTCTCAGGAGTATGTGAAGAGTGTTTTAAATTGAGAAATCGGTTAATTCAGCCTTACAGCCAGATATTGCACGTTTATCGACTAGTTTTTGTGTTCCCTTAATAATTCTTATCAATTCAAGCTCGTGATCGCGGATTCAAATTGCGTCATTTTTGCAGCTTCCTGTACTTTCTGCGCAAGCCAATCAAGCGCAGAGGCACAGAGTGGGGTCAAGAACGTCACCTAGTTGGGGGGGTGTAGTGTATCACATTGGCTGTCTAAAATCACATGACTAACACTTGTTTATACCAATTCAGCAGACATTTGTCGCTGGCTCTGGCCGCCCATTAGCTTCCTTCACACTGTGAAATGAACGCCCTCATACTTCCTCTCCTCTCGCTCTGCACCGCTTTTTTCAAAGCGGAGCACACAACCAATCCGCTCCCATGCGGTTTCACTAAAGGAGAAAGCTGCTAATAAATAGATTCAGGTTAGGTTAGGTGGTACAGGGCAATCAGGCAATTCTATGTCGAGTAATTAGTCAGTAGTTTGGAAACAAGCTGTGCATTCCCCTAACTTTCCTCGGGGTAGTTTCTGACAGGGATGGGGCGCTATGGCTTCAGGGGCAGTCTTCTACATCAAACAACAACTCACTTAATCTCTTAGCATCATATCACTGGAGATAGCATCATATTTATTTCATAGCATAACCCTAAACTTCCTGGGCAGGCAGATTCTGAAACAGGAGGAGGGCAAGCATTGGTTGTGGGGGAACTTCCTGGTATCTGACACAGCTACATTAATCTCTCATAATGAAATCACTCTTCTATAAAGTTCTTATTTCTGACAATGTCCATTCCATGGCCACAAAGTCTGTGCTGCAGCTGTATATGACAGCGCCAATGTAGCAGACTACTATAGGAAATACCAAGCCTATAAACAAAATACTTTGATACACACTTTTTTGCAGAACAACCTTAATTCTGTCCCATTATTACAGGCATATTTTTATTTTTTGGGGGGGACCACCAGTGTTAAGAGACCCCCGTTCTTCCGCATAAGACCCAGATAGATCCAATGAGTATTCCATAAAAGGAAAAATATCCTATTTTATAATCTTTAATGCTTGTCAGTATAAGATCTACCAATTGCTTGGCTATCAATCCATAGAAAAGAAGGTCAATTGTTAGTTCCTGCCGCTTGGCATTGTCTGAAAATTACAATTGCTGAAGGAGAAGAACAATCTGTTGATTGGTTGTCTAGAAGTTGTTCCACAACCACCTTAATTTCATAGATATCCGTATGACAAACCATTTCTATTCCACCCTCCATCATCAGTATGTCCTAGAAAAGAAAATGCATTTTTTTTAGATAATCCAGCCGTAGAAAAATTTTCTGATTTGAACTCCTGGTTGTCAGTTTGTGGGAAAAGACCAACACATTTATTAGTCATATTCCGTAGAAAGAAGTCAAGTTGCTAGTCCATACTTTTGCGAATTATAAAGTTACCAGGGGACTGAAGGAAGACACTTGTTGTGTTGGTGTTACAGTTCTTCCAGAAGACGCCTCTTTCACAGTATATGCGATAAACACAATTCGTTTCCAATCCTAGTTCCAGTTAGAAATTATAGAGAATTCAAGAACACTTGTGATTGTGCTTCTTTGCAGTAGTCGGTTTCCTCAATAAAGAAACTGAAAAAATTCTTCTTAACCTTTAATATTTATCTTTCTGAACATGAAGTAAGGGTCTACAGGTGTGTAAGCGAGGCAAAGAGAGGTCAGCCATTGGACTAGAGCTACGAGAGAGAGGGCGTGCTCTCTTCGGAGTGCTCCGACCATAATCACACAATCGAGCACATTGTCATTAGGTCAGACTCATAGGCCTGTCATCCCAGCTCTGTCGGTTACACTTGAATCTCAGTAACTGAAGAGAGCACTTCGCCAATCTGTCTTCAGTGGGTAACCTGCAACCTGCATCACAGCGGCGCGGTTTGTACCCTCAAGTCATGCCACATATGTCATCATCGTCAGCATCAGTCTCTTAACTTTTTACCTGCATTGCAGCAAAACATGCATGCTCAATGTCAACTGCAATGTACAACCACTTGTTGGATAATCAATATTCTGAAGACCCTCTATGACACAGATAGGCTCATACTCAAAATGTATCAAGAGGCAAAAAGGATGATTTTGTCTGGCTCTGATGCCCAATCTTCGCTGTTGGCGTCAAAGGACAGAAGCAGGTGCAGCTTGCGAGAAAGTCCAGATCGGTTATAAGTTTCGCAACGCCTCTTGGCAGTACCTGTGGCTTTTAGCTCAAGCTCAGGATGTTAGACTGTCAGACGAGGAAGTGTCACCTGTTGATGATCTTTGTTGTTATAATGACGATTGTCGGATCCATTGTGTCTTTTCACAGCATTTACTTGCGAGCGCCTCATCAGTGAAATGATTGGGTAGGTGTCAGTGCGGGTTCAGCCTCAGAAAGGAAGGTCATTGTCGCACAAGTCCGCTGACCAGTCTCATGGTCAGTGGTAAGCTAGCGGAACACCACTACTAGGTTTTCACCATGCGAAGAATTCCAATACGCATTTGAATGCTGGGCTTCTTCTCGACTCAAGCCTCAGATTCGCTGAGTGATGTCATATGTCCAGATTTGCGCTTCAAAAGCAAATAGTAAGTAAAGAATCTAATAGTGGTTTAAAAACGCACGAACAATGGAATAGGCAACGCATGCATTCTAAAGCCAATTCTAATTGAAGTGGAATGGGAAATCACATTTGTAGAGAAAAGGCCACACAGTGCCTGCTTCGCAACCACTGTGATCAGCCCTCTGTCTGCGTCCTACCTCCTCCACCCACTTCCAAGACTCAAGCTTTCTCTGCTGCTCATGCTCCTGCAGTCGGCATAGAGCACATTCCCCCCCCCCGAAATGCATCCAGCCCCAGGCCACACACTCGTCATACCGATTACTCACACCCATGAGACTACAACGCTACCTTTACCGTCTCCTTACTACGTCCAGATTGACCTGCACGCCGTACCTGCAGCCGGTAAGACCAGCTCTATGCACGCATCCTTCGTGTACCAGGTGTGGGGAGCCTAGAAAAAGCTTTCAACCCTCAGCCATCCTAAAGCCAAAAGGCTGAAATGTTTTCATTGCCCACCGAGGGCTCTTGACCTTGAAGATGGTTTCCCTTTCCGTACTGGTGGACATTATAAGAATGGGTTCGTGCACCCCACGTCATGCTTCTCTGCCTGCCCCCGCAATACCAGGATGCCGTGCTAGCGCCGTCCCCTTCCGCCCTGGTCATGGCACCACGTCAGAAAACATCTACAGCACGTTGGCATGCATCTGTGTCCAGACAAAGTTCATTCCTGACACAGATAGCAATAGAATAGTAATGCACGGTCAAGGGTCGGCTACAATTTCTTGACACCTTCACTTGGTGAGTTGGTGGAATGCTCTCTGGTAAATGATGTGGTGGGGTCACAGGCTAGCTCTCCGAGCGGCATTCACTTCCTCTTCTCACACTATCAAGGAAGTGTTGCAGTTTGTCCGATCCGCCCAAGTTCCACAGTACATTGTTGCCAGGAGTTAAACGCGGGCCGTGTTTGAAATTAAATTTGTCTGAGACTGTTCAACATCACAGGACAAGAGGCTGTACGTTTTCTTTTCCTCGTATCCTCTGCGCAATGATACCCTTATCTAGCAGCAGGGGTGGCTGGGTTTGCTAAAACTTGGCGCCCCCAGGCAAGGTGGTGGTGCGACAAATATGGGTTAAGATGCACTCCTTCACTCCCATTAAGATTGGTAGGCGAACATCGATCCGCATTGCCTGGCAAGCAAACCCACTCATGAACTGCTGTGTCGGCAAATTTCTAAAGCGCTAGCCCTGGGTCTTGCCTCCTGCTTGCTGATCGGCTTCAATTTCTGAGCTTCAGAACATTCCGGTGTTCGCCACTCCCTTCTTATGACAGACGCTTCAGCCACTGGCTGCATTGCAGTCGTTATCTTGGCCTCCCTGTCCAACCGGTCTCATTGTTGACATGGCAACCAAACTGGAATTCCATCCCTCCACATACTCCAGCGATTGTGGCAGCAGCGTATGCCATTACAGCCGTATTGAAGATGGCGCTTGCCTGACAAGCAGTGGTGCGGACCTTCGGGGTGTTGAGGCCCATAGAGTGGAATCAGGTGAAAGATCTCTCTCTGCACTCATCCCTTGCCATGTTTTGGAGACGCCACGCACAAACCTGAGATCAGTGAGGACAATGCCCTGTCAGCTATGACTCATTGTGATTATATGATGTGTCTGGAACAAGAGTTGGACACTCTGGAAACAGCAGGTCCGCAGAGGCCATGTGGGACGAGGAAGATAGGCGACACAGATGCGAGAACCACATGAGCCATTACTCGCTCACGTTTGGATCAAGAAGGCTCCGACAGTTTTTCGTCAACTTTATAGGTCTCTTAAGGTGTGGTTTGGGGTCTCAAGGGCTCGTGCAGGGCAGCACTTTAGCTCTCTACAGAAGTAAGTAGTACTGAGGCCTATGTTGCCAATCGGCGTGTGCTTGAGTGCTTATGAGAGATGAGGAAGCGGAAAGGAGGAAGATGAGTGCATGGCTGGACCACTCGATGGTACCTTTTCCCTGTGTTGTGAAGTTAGGTTGGCAGTCAGATTAGAGGTGGAGGAGGAATGTACGAAGGAAGATCTCTTTGGTGCAGCTATGACCCCTAAGTGGTTTGGGAAATTCCTGGCTGACACTCGCTCACATGAGTTGCTTGTGAGCATCATTTTATCCTGGCAACATGAGGTCCTATGGCATACAAGGCAATCAAACATGAAGCAGTCATTTACTGGTGGCCTACCTCTCTCTTATCCATGTTTACAACATTGAAATCAGCAATTTCCTTCCACCCACACAAAATGACAGTAGCTATATGCATTGGAATATGAAACCGGTTCTCCATTGATTCAAACTAAAACCATCTGTTGCGCTCTGCTTCACTGACGGCGGAACAACGTTCGAGCAACATGACGAAGCGTAGACTGGTCAAGGATTCCGTAGTAGGCTGCAGTAAGGCAGACATTGTGGCAGAAGCCTTACTGGTCTGACTCTGTGGCAATTGTTATTTAACCACCTCACCACCTGCCCTGTAATGCAGTGCGCCAATCAGATCAGCAGAAAATTCCGCACATAGAACCCTTAAAAGACCATGGTCCACGACTACCTTAAGGCGGCTCAACACCAAATGTTTTTCTCGATCATGTTCCGGACTCCCAATTCAACTATCTAGGCTTGTCGGCATAAAATGGATGAATGGACCTAGGGTTGCTTTGCTCTGGAACCACGTCATAGAAGTGTTATCACTGGCACAAGGCAGGCCAGCGTCGAACTCGGAACTGGGGACCTTCATATCACACAGCTAGAGGAGTTATAATCAGAGACACAACCTATCTGGATGGCTTTCCACTGAGAATGTGAATCGTTGACTTTTATCAAAATAATTCAAGGCCTGGATCTCTGATGATTTTGTTGCTCATGCCGATCACTGATTAGTAGGCAGGTCATGAGCTTCTACAGTGAACTAACAGATTCCTCTTGAAAAAGAAATGATCCTATGTAAAAACTGTTTCAAAAATACGTATGTCTATTGCTATGGTAATTCAAGCTAGTATCCAAAAAGCTCGTTTTGCTGGTTTTGTGTTCAGGAGACTGTAAACACAACCTAATAGTAAAAAGTATTATTGAAAAAACCTTATTCCAGTATCATTCTCTCTTTTTGAAAATTTTAAGCAGTGTCTATGGTTTTGGGGTCATGCTACTGTTAAGATACAGCAATAGTCAAGGTCAAATTTTAAAGAGTGTGAAGCAAGTCATTTTTGGCTGCTCTGTTGGGGGTCATGCTATGCTGTAAAAAAGCTAGCGGATATTCAAGGTTCTATTCAAATAAATATTTTCTTCCTGCTAATTTTATTTGGAGTGTCCTTAAAGACATTTCTGCTGGTTTTGGGATCAGGCTACTGTAAAAAGGGTGCCAGGGGTGCAAATAGGGCAGTACTCCTGTCAGTGGCCCTAATCATTTGATTTAGCTGCATGGGGCCCTGAAATGGTTGATAGATGACTGACAGCAGCCCTGGCTACCACCTCACCCACTATACCTACGGCCCTGTCAGGTGAACCTCCGTGTTCCCCATTGGGATGTTCTTGCAGCCATCACATATATGACATGTTCTTTGGTCCTGGTGCAAAAAGGTATATGGGGCTCCTCCCCAATAAACAGACCCCACTGGATAATCCATACTCTGAAGAGCCATTTGATGTCACAATGCGGTTGGGGTCAGAAGGCATTTCAAAACATCAAGAGGCCCAAGAGGATGATTTTGTCGCTGATGCCCTCAGAGGAGGAGAAGGAAGTCGGTTCCTCTTTTTTGGCTGGACACGCCATTTTCAAGGTGCAAAAATGACAAACACAAGAGGCAAAAGGTGTGGAACCCGGTATATGTTCTCCAGACCCTTACTTAACATGAAGTCCTGCCTTTGTCAACATACATGTGCATTTACAATAAGGGCAATATTGTGTACATTACGGGTATGGGCACCATACAAAAAGGCATGCCACTTAAATGCTATCATGGCAAGATCTACAATGTTAAACAGCATGCTCTGGGTCTAATTGTGAACAAGCAGATCAAGGGTAAAACCCTTGCCAAAAGAATCAACGTCCGTGTGGAGCACATTCGCCACTCCAAGAGCAGAGAGAGTTTCCTCCAGCGCGTCAAGGAAAATGAGAGGAAGAAAAAGGAAGCCAAGGAGAAGTGCACCTGGGTGGAACTGCAGCGTCAGCCAGCGTTACCAAGTGCAGCTCACTGTGTCCCAACTTGTGGAAAGGAACCTGAACTCCTTGAGCCCATTCCCGACGAGTTTATGTGACAATATCCATTGCAAAATATTCCATTGTTGCTTAAGCCTAAGGATGTAATGGTGCTACCTAAGGCTTTTTCGAATTTTATATGGAGGGGCAAGCGCTCTCGTACAGGCAGAAATTTCTCAAGCACTACCCAGGTCTTGACTGTCTTCTGAGGAAGGCTCAAGGTCTTAGCTCACACTTCCGGAATTCGCACGCTGCTTCTGCCCGACTGTCAGCATTGCTGCGTCATCGGGACCTCCCCCTCAACCGTCTGCATTTCTTCGTGCAAATTTTATTGGGAGTGTCCATAAGGGCATTTTGGCTGGTTTTAGGAATATGCCGTTTTAAAAGACAGAGATACTCAATGTCCTATTCAGAAAACTCTTGTTTGAAATATTCATTTCTTCCTGCGAATTATATTCTGATGGTCAGTAAGGACATTTTTGCTGCTTTTGTGGTCAGGTCACTGTAAAAAACACCAATAGTAAAGGTCTTAATGAAAAAAAGCTTATTTCACACGCATCAAGGCCATCAAAATGAACAGCGGTTACTGGGTGGCCCCCCTCCTTGATCCACGTTACAAATCAAAATTAAGCAGTTTCTTTCCACCCACACAAATTGACAGTAGAATGCAGGAATTCGAGATAGGGCTCATTGACCAACTTGAGACATCTGTTACGTCTTCTTCACGTTCTAATGTCATGGTGGAACAACAACATCAACGTGACAGCAGAAGCATGGCAAAAAGCTGTAGCAGAAGCGGCATGGGAAAAATTCTTGTTTGAAATAATCAATTTCTTATTGCGGATTTTTATTCTGGGGGTCCAAACGGGCATTTTTGCTGGTTTTGGGATCAGACTACTTTAACCGTGGTGCCAGCGGTGCCAATAGAGCAGTATTCCTGTCAGGGGCCCTAATTAAAAAGGGGCCCAGTGATATGTTAATAATAGGAAGTAGTAATGTGTGGGCGCCCCATTTGATTTAGCTGCATGTGGCCATGAAATGGTTACTAGATGACTGACGGCAGCCCTGGCTTCCACCGCACCCACTCTAACTACAGCCCTTCCAGCTAAACCTCCGTGGTCCCCGTTCGGATGTTCTTGCTGCCACCACATATATGACGAGTTCTTGGTCCCTGGTGCAAATCGTGATAGGTGGCTCCTTCCAGTTACCATGTGCCATATCCAATACCGATGTCTTGTCATGTGTCACGGGGGCCCCATAGCAGCTGCTACAGCTGTACCTGCTGTGGCTACGCCGTCCTCATCTTTTCAGTTAGCCAGTGAAAGAAATGAATTATTTTAGCCTGTGAATTTCTTTCTCTGACTCTTAGGGCCACATGTATGAAACTGTTTTGGTTTAAAACTCACTTTTTTCCCTATATGTTTCTTTGAGCCTAATTGTCTTGACTAAGATGTACCCCATATCCAGTTTACTGTTGTGGATGGTAATTCCAGCTTCTCCTCACCTGTTTGGGTATAAAAATGAACCTGGTCATCCTCTACCATTGACTTTAATGGGAATCGGCGATTGATCGGAATCGTAAATCAGCGTGATACTTCTCAAAATCGTCAATCGTCCAGATCGCAATATTTTGACTTATCTCTTATCACTAATCAGGAGCATCGAGACGCTTCTCGACAATACATAAGAGGAATTTGTCTGATTTTCTCTTTTTTGGTATCAAGAAAGTTAAATTGGCCCTAGAGGAGGGATCTGAAACAGCATTTATTGCATCGAGGGGCATGTTGGATAGTTAAACCTAACACACGCATACCCTTGGATTTAAATGATGAGAACCATCTATTGTACCATTATTCATTTTATACATATACACACATCTAAATAATGTACATTTGGCTGCACAGGACTCCCCCTATGGGCAGTGCTGGAAAATACTTGGTAACACTAGTTGTTGATGGATTATGACACAGTGTGAACTGGAGGCTACATCTTAATTCAGTCCTGGTTTTTCTAGTAATAGTTCAGGCCATTTCAGTCTTGCCTCTCTCCGTCTCTTGTAAAGATTGCAGAGCGCTTGTTCCTTCTCTGTTTCCTCCGGACTTGCTCCTATATAACATCAAATAGGTAATTGTTTGTGTTTAGGTGGAAACTATGTTAACACTAGACCATACCAAAAGGATATGCATCATCCTTATGATAAGCATTTATGTCAATCAATGGTTGTAGATATTTGCATTTTGTATTTTACACTACATAATGATCATGTCATAGCGGATTTTTGGTATTGTCGACAAACAGAATCATGTGACTTTGTGTGATGGACGTGATTGGTTACGACCTGGGCTGTATTTCTAGGTCATGCTGCCCTAGGCACTAAACCTGAATATGCCCCCATTAACAATTTGCATTACCACGCCCCTTTCACATCATGCCACACCCCTTTACAAAAGCCACGCCCACTATAACCATGTAACGGCTCTAGAAGAAAGCTAATTGAAGGGTTTGCTGTCACCCAGCTTTCCTAGACGTTGGATACCCTATTCAGCATCCAGAAAAGCTGGGAGATGCTGACAAACTGTGCCTGAACATAAACCTCTACACTCAGCCAATATTTCCATCATACAATGACGATATAGTGGAAGACACCAGTGTACACAGGCTCTGCAGACTGTAGATTACCTCCATACAGTGACCATATAGTGGTAGACACCAGTGTACACAGGCTCTGCAGACTGTATATTACCTCCATACAGTGACCATATAGTGGTAGACACCAGTGTACACAGGCTCTGCAGACTGTATATTACCTCCATACAGTGACCATATAGTGGTAGACACCAGTGTACACAGGCTCTGCAGACTGTATATTACCTCCATACAGTGACCATATAGTGGTAGATAGCAGTGTACACAGGCTCTGCAGACTGTATATTACCTCCATACAGTGACCATATAGTGGTAGATATCAGTGTACACAGGCTCTGCAGACTGTATATTACCTCCATACAGTGACCATATAGTGGTAGACACCAGTTTACACAGGCTCTGCAGACTGTATATTACCTCCATACAGTGACCATATAGTGGTAGGTACCAGTGTACACAGGCTCTGCAGACTGTATATTACCTCCATACAGTGACCATATAGTGGTATACACCCTCAGTGCAATGCACCCGTAGTACGGCCCGCAAATACAGTAATTCATAGCTCTCACTGAAAGCTATGATTACCTGCTGGTTTCCCCAATGTGTACTGCGTGCCGGAAGAAAAGTGACATGTAAAAGTCTATGGGAGCGGGCACACACCGTTATAGAAGTACACGCTGGCCAGCACATGCTTCTACAGTAAGGCACATCACTATATGCCGCAAGACGCCAGGAAAAGCAGGTAGGATAACACAGGATAGGCTTGATACTCAACACCAGCAGGTAGGATAACATAGGATAGGCTTAGATACACAGCGCCCGCAGGTAGGATAACACAGGATAGGCTTAGATACCCAACGCCAGCAGGTAGGATAACACAGGATAGGCTTATATACCCAACGCCAGCAGGTAGGATAACACAGGATAGGCTTATATACCCAACGCCAGCAGGTAGGATAACACAGGATAGGCTTATATACCCAACGCCAGCAGGTAGGATAACACAGGATAGGCTTAGATATCCAATGCCAGCAGATAGGATAACACAGGATAGGATTCCTAACACCCCAGGTCTCTCACCCTGACCCCTCCTAACACTCCACATCTCTCCACCTCTCCCCTCCTCCCAACAACCCACATGTCTCTCACCCCCTCCCCAGCACCACACATCATGTGTCACCCGCAGCACCCTACATCATGTCACCCCCAGCACCTCACATCATGTCACCCCCCCAGCATCCCACATCATGTCACCCCACAGCATGTCACCCCCAGCATCCCACATCGTGTCACCCCCCAGCATTTCACTCCCCAGCATCCCACATCATGTCACCCCCCAGCATCCCACATCATGAACCCCCCAGCATCCCACATCATGAACCCCCCAGCATCCCACATCATGTCACTCCCCCAGCATCCCACATCATGTCACCCCCAGCATCCCACATCATGTCACCCCCCAGCATCCCACATCATGTCACCCCCCCCAGCGTTTCACCCCCCAGCATCCCACAGCATGTCACCCCCCAGCATCCCACATCATGTTACCCCCAGCATCCCACATCATATCACCCAGCATCCCACATCATGTCACCCCCAGAATCCCACATCATGTCCCCCCCCAGCATGTCACCCCCAGCATCCCACATCATGTCACCCCCCAGCATCCCACATCATGTCACCCCCAGCATCCCACATCATGTCACCCCCAGCATCCCACAGACACCCCCAGCATCCCACATCATGTCACCCCCAGCATCCCACATCATGTCACCCCCCCAGCATCCCACATCATGTCACCCCCCAGCATCCCACATCATCTCACCCCCCAGCTTGTCACCCCCAGCAACCCACATCATGTCACCCCCCAGCATCCCACATCATGTCACCCCCCCAGCATCCCACATCATGCCACCGCCCAGCATCCCACATCATGTCACCCCCCCAGCATGTCACCCCCCAGCATCCCACATCATGTCACCCCCCCAGCATCCCACATCATGTCACCCCCCAGCATCCCACATCATGTCACCCCCCCAGCATCCCACATCATGTCACCCCCCCAGCATCCCACATCATGTCACCCCCCCAGCATCCCACATCATGTCACCCCCCAGCATGTCACCCCCAGCATCCCACATCATGTCACCCCCCCAGCATCCCACATCATGTCACCCCCCACCATCCCACATCATGTCACCCCCCCAGCATCCCACATCATGTCACCCCCCAGCATCCCACATCATGTCACCCCCCAGCATCCTACATCATGTCACCCCCCAGCATCCCACATCATGTCACCCCCAGCATCCCAAATCATGTCACCCCCCAGCATGTCACCCCTAGCATCCCACATCATGTCACCCCCCCAGCATCCCACATCATGACATCCCACATCATGTTACCCCCAGCATCCCCCAGCATGTCTCCCCGAGCATGTCACCCCACAGCATGTTACCCCACAGCACCCCACCCCACAGCATGTCACCCCACAGCATCCCTCCCCACAGCATGGTACCCCCCAGCATCCCTCCCCACAGCATGGCACCGCACAGCATGGCACCCCCACAGCATGGCACCCCACAGCATGGCACCCCCACAGCATGGTACCCCACAGCATCCCTCCCCACAGCATGGCACCGCCACAGCATGGCAACCCCACAACATCCCTCCCCACAGCATGGCATCCCCACAGCATGGCACCCCACAGCATGGCACCCCCACAGCATGGCACCCCCACAGCATGGCACCCCACAGCATCCCTCCCCACAGCATGGCACCCCACAACATCCCTCCCCACAGCATGTCACCCCCAGCATCCCTCCCCCACAGCATGACACCCCACAGCATCCCACCCCACGGCATCCCTCCCCCACAGCATGGCACCCCACAGCATGGTAACCCCACAGCATAGCACCCCACAGCATGGCACCCCCACAGCATGGCACCCCACAGCATCCCACCCCCACAGCATGGTACCCCCAGCATGGCACCCCACAGCATGGTACCCCCACAGCATGGCACCCCACAGCATACAGCATCACCCCCACAGCATCCCTCCCCACAGCATGGTACCCCCACAGCATGGCACCCCCACAGCAATGTCTCTCACTCCCTCCCCCCTCATTTACTTTCCTCTCCTGCAGGGACCCGAAGAGACCTCTACTCTTCCTGTCCTCGCTGTGCTGGGGAGGAGTGGGTGGTGCATCGTTGCTCTGCTCTCTCTCTGGCAGCTCATGCCTTCAGCTGCAGGCTCTGCTGGGGAGAGAGAGAGGGCGGAGCAGCGCTGCTCTGCTCCTTTCCCAGTAAGCCGCTGCCACCATTGTAAAGGCAGCCGCCGGCGCCGCAGCCCCCGCCCCTCCCCCGCCGGCCGCTCGGGGGGTGGGGGCGGCGCTCTAGGGCCAGAAAAAAAAAGTTTTTTTTTAAAAAAAGCACATCGACCTCCCGCTGTGCTGCCCCCTTTAAGGTCCCGCCCACGGGGTGCCTAGTGGGAAATACGGCCCTGGTTACGACCATGTATAAATATGGTTTAAAAACTGTGTTACGAATGCAACAATTAAGCGCGATTTGTGCTCGAAACAATCCACTGGGAAGACTGACCCACACCGAAATGTGATTGTGTAGAAGACAGAGGCAGAGAGCAGAACAAGTTTGTTTTTCTGATACCTATATAAAATTTTTATCATAGTAATTGTACCAACCAGCATAGTAAAAAAGAAACACAATGGTTTTAAAGGGGTTTTCTCACAACAGGCTTTTACATACATGAGCTGTTTCTGTCTTACAGCTTCAAATACAGGGGTGTGTCTCTCCTTCCATTAGGCGGGTCTCTGCTTCCAGTAGGTGTGTCTTCCCTCAGTGAAGACTGGGTATACCAGGAATATGTGCCCCAGAAAATAGCCTGTTAGGACTGGTGGAGGATTTCGTCCTGACTAGCATTGAATGGAGATTGCACAGATTGCTGATGTTTTATGCCAGAAAATTGCTCAACTGGAAACCACCAAAGTTGCCTTCCCTGCTCATTGGAAGCAACTTATGAGTCTAGAGGAGTTCCAGAGAGGTTCTCAGATGTGTGGAGTCTGCGGGTGATGGTGTAGACTGTCTAAGTGCATCTCCGTTGGTTGGGGTCTGGTCGTTGGAGTTGTGTGACTTGTGTGTGGGGTGTGAAGTTTAGCCTGTCCGCGTGTGTTCAAATGTAATATGGAACCTTTTCCTCTGTCATACAACGATGTACATTATAATGATCAGGAATGTATAATTTCTTGTTCTGACTATTTCGGACTTGCTAATTCGAAAATTTCATTTGTGGGTTGTGCCAGAGAGAGTTGATTGAGTTTGTATGATCTCCAACTTTGTTGTGTTAGATAATTTGTTTCAAAATTCTCAAACGAAATTCTTAAAAAAAAAAAAAGTAAAAAAAAAAGTGACAAATTGTCTTTTGAGAAGACAGCGGGGATCACAGACAAACATGCTGAAACTATTGGTTGTGCAGAAAACAAAAGAGTTAGTATAACCAGACAGGCCGAGGCAGCTGGTTTGGGGAGATCTAAAGAAGAGGTAACACCTAACCTACCAAAACGGGAAGAAGCGGGTTCACCATCGCATGCATCAACTAGAATGGAGTATGTGATAGTATCATGTGTTCCTACGGGGCTGCGCAGCCCATTGCAGCCTATTCTCTTACAAGAAGACATAGTATCAATACAGATGTGCTGTGAAGGCAGAAAGAACAATGGATGAAGCGCCCGTTGTCACTACCCACAGGATCAAGGGTTAAAGAAGTATGTGCTTGTATCGCTCATCCGGGAAGGTTGTACGAAAGTAGTACAGCACATTAAATCCCATAATCCAGCAGCTGTTCCTCCATACACCAGGGCTGCTTGTAGCCCCCAGGAACACCGGACACGATCACATACCCCATTCTAGTTGATGCATGCTATGGTGAACCTGCTTCTTCCCGTTTTGGTGGGTTAGGTGTTACCTCTTCTTTAGATCTCCCCAAACCAGCTGCCTCAGCCTGTCTGATTATACTAACTCTTTTGTTTTCTGCACAACGGATACTCCAAGAACAATATATAATAGTAGGAAAAATTTCCAAGAATAAGGAGGAAATATAGCGCTAGATTAGCAAGAAAACTAGTGATTCCAGAGGGGTAAATAACACTGTCCACCAGGAGGTTAATCCAAATGTAAAGGTGTTGGTTTATTTTATACTAATAAAACATTCCTAAATAATTAAATGGATAAAAGACAATAATGCAATGCGTTTCGTCTCACATACATAGTAGACTTCATCAGGAAGGTCCGGCAAGGAAAATGAATACACTTTAAATAGAAATTTCAAAAGGTTGGTGGTACGGGACTCGTGAGAGCAAGTCTCCTGTACTGCCGGCACACTGGACAACCATATATTATAGAACATCCAAAGTACAGTAGTTTTACATTAAATCAATAAATCCATTAAGAAGAATGCAGAGAAGCAAAACATAGTAAAATATAACAGAGAAATTTGAACAAAATTTGGTTCGATTGTCAATGTAGCGGGTTTGGTGTGAGATGGCGAAGGTGCTCGCAATACTTCAGTTGGCTACACAAGATGCTGCACTGGGACAAGCACACAGCAGACTCTCCATGGAAGCGCCGCAACCAAGGAGAGACGGCAATACTTCAAATGTTCGGGTAAATGATACTAATGTCTTTATTCCCAGGATCTGCTTGTGATAAATTGGGATCAGGAGAATCAAGATAATTTTCAATATAATTGTAAACTATTGTTGCTCACAATGAAATAAAGAATGTTTGATATTAATGAATAAAAGATATACAGTGTGGAAAAAAGTATTTAGTCAGCCACCAATTGTGCAAGTTCTCCCACTTAAAAAGATGAGAGGCCTGTAACTGACTCCATAGGTCGACCTCAACTATGAGAGACAAAGAGAAAACAAATCCAGAATCACATTGTCTGATCTTGAAAGAATTTATTTGCAAATTATGTGAAAATAAGTATTTGGTCACCTACAAACAAGCAAGACTTTTGCTCTCACTGACATGTAACTTCTTCAATAAGTAGAGACCCTGCCTCCATTCATTACCGTAGTACATGGCTCATGTTGAACGTTTATCAGTATACAAGACACCTGTCCACAACCTCAACAGTCACACTCAAACTCCGAGCTACAGTGAAGACCAAAGAGCTGTCGAAGGACACCAGAAACAAAATTATAGCCCTGCACCAGGCTGGGAAGACTGAATCTGCAACAGGCAAGCAGCTTGGTGTGAAGACATCAACTGTGGGAGCAATAATTAGAGAATGTAAGACATACAAGACCACTAATAATCTCCATCCAGGGTTCCACACAAAATCTCACCCCGTCTGCAGATTGCTAGAGAGCATTTGGATGATCCAGAAGAGTATTGGGAGAATGTCATATGGTCAGATGAAACCTTTCAAGGTCCTGGAGTGGCCTAGCCAGTCTCCAGATCTCAACCGCATAGAAAACCTTTGGAGTGAGTTTAAAGTCTGTGTTGCCCAGCGACAGACCAAAAACATTCCTGCTCTAGAGGAGTTCTGCATGGAGGAATGGGCCAACATACCAGCAACAGTGTGTGCCAACCTTGTGAAGACTTACAGAAAACCTTTGACCTCTGTCATTGCCAACAAAAGATATAGAACAAAGTATTGACATGAACTTTTGTTATTGACCAAAAACTTATTTTTCACCATAATTTGCAAATAAATTCTTTTCAAATCAGACAATGGGACTTTCTGGATTTGTTTTCTCATTTTGTCTCTCATAGTTGAGGTTGACCTATGATGTCAGTTACAGGCCTCTCTCATCTTTTTAAGTGGGAGAACTTGCACAATTGGTGGCTGACTAAATACATTTTTTCCCCCACTGTATATGAATTAAAAATGTGTCTATAAAATATAATGGTATGAATTCCTGCATCTCATTCAGCCCATAAGCTGCTAGAGTGTTAATGTTAAAGATCCAGTGAGCGTCTGTAATTGGTTTGAAATACTGGAAGTGATTTGCTCTATGGGCTGTACCTTATATTGAGGTTCCTGATCCTGGTGCTCATTGTGTCCTGAGGGGCTATGTAATGTTTATGTTTTATGCTAAATTTGCAGCCATGTATCCTTTTACATAGTTGTAGTACGGCCCAGATATTGTTTTCCACAGGTACACGTGATCAAATAGATCATGTATGTGCAGTTACAGGATAGATACGATTGTCTTCTATGTTCCTCTCTGGTGGTAGTGGAAACAAAATTATTTGTGCATTGGATTTGGTTCCACAATTTTCAGGTGGGGAAGTTGCATGAGAAAATGCAATATACTTTTTCACGCTGGGAGATAGATGTAGTGATAAAACTTCAATTGTTATTTTTTTAATGTAGATTTTGTTTTTTTCTGTGTCAGAAAATCTTTCTGAGATTAAGTTGGTGCTTTTTTTCTGGGCTTTTTGGACAAGATTTTAAGAATGTTTCTGAAATTTGGAAGCCACATTACCTATTAACCATATTGTGGAAAAATATTCCAAAGATGTTCACTGTAAATTGATATACAGTATATGGCCATATAACACGTAAATCAGATACGGTAAACCATATAGAAACATTTAATCCAACAATTCTTTGTGCATACAAATTTCAAGCACTTCATAAACTTCTGTCATTTTTGATATATGTGCTATACTCGTGTCCATAACACAGCTCCCATTTAGCTGTTCGCTTTAGTCCATCGCGTTTCCCAGAGCTCTGGGTGAAATGGGATAATCACACACTGGGTGGAATGTACTGCACACCTGTGTGATGTTTTGGGGGGAAGCACTGCCCCCTTTCTTAAGCTTGAGGAAGGGGGCAGAGCTTCCGCCGAAACGTCTCAGATGCCGGTACGTGGTACGATGGACCAAAGCAACCAGCTAAATGGAAGCTGCGTTATGGACACTTTTTTTTTATTTACAAATAAAACTTTATTTGGAGGATCAACAATAGGTACATTTTAAGAAAATGTTTTACAGCCATATTCAAAACATTATCATACAGTGCTTATGTTGCTACATGGCTATCAGCAGTAACCATGAAAATATAAAAGGTAGTCCCCAAGTATTAGTACAGAATAAACCTAATAACCCTGCAACAGGCAGGAAACCAATAACAAAAGGATAAAATGCGTACACAAAGTATTTCTACTGTCACAGTTGTTCAAATGAGCCAGAATCAGCCCAACAGAATGGCGAGGGATACTAAAAAAGTATGTAAATATAGCAACCTTGCACAAGGTACTAAAAAAAAAAAGAACATATAGGACAAAGCCCGGGACTGCCACACCCTAGGGACTCGCAGGAGCTCCATATTCCAGTGCCCTTAAGGGACCAACCATGCCAGAGGAGCTCAGCCACCGTCCCCAGATCTTACCAAATTTACCTGCTTTGTTTCTACGCTTAAGCAACCATTTCTGGTGCGGAAGCATGCCATTAATTAATCAATCCCATCCATTCAGCTACCAAAGGGGATCTAGTGGCCAACCACGTCCCCACAATAGCCTTCCTTGCATAATAGAGGACTTATGTTGCGAAGATATACATCGAATGAGGCTCAGGTCCAAACAGACATACCAACGGGGCAAGCGGGACTGGGCACCCCATTCTGTCATTTAGAAACTGAATGACCTGGGACCAAGAACCCAACACCTTCAGGCAGGACCACAACAGATGCAGAAAGATACCCGAGGTTAAACGGCACTTGGGGCTTTCATCCGCATACCCGTGTCGGAACCTACTTAATCTAGATGTGGTATAATAAGATCTATGCAAAATAAGTAATTGAGTCATTCTATCATTAAGATTAGAAGAAGCCAGTCTGAGTGAGAAAACACATGTTTACCATTGCTCATCCGTCATCAGGCCCAGGTTCGTCTCTCACCTTCCCCGGAGGCCCAGCGAACGACCCTCCCTACTCTGCAAGGAAAGAAGAGCATAGAAATGAGAACTCACATGGGCGGTCGGGGGGGAGAGAAGCAACCGAGGGAAGGGAAATTTGTTAAACACTACCTCAGTATGGCCCAATTGGGAAGTAACTGCATGTTTCACCCTAAGATAGGCAAACAATTGGGATGAGGGAAGGCCGAATTCTGCTTGCAATTCCGGGAATGGCCTGATCCCTGAAGTGGAACAAATGTTGGAGATACACCCCAATTGACCTCGAAGGACATGCTGAGCAGCTCTGGAAATAGTTTACAATGCCATATTGGAGAAAATAAATCGAAACCCTCAGAGTAATATAGAGAGCGCACCCTCTGCCACACCATGAGGGCCTGTCTCAAGATAGGGAATTCGCGCAGCCTACCCTCCGCATAAGCCGTACCACAGAAAAGGAGCTGCAGGGGATGTAGGTACCCCTGACAATCAGGGTTTGTACCCTAAACTGCTCCTCAGATCCCCATCTGGTCAGATGCGACAATTGGCCTGCCAAATAGTATAAGTTAATATCCGGAAGAGGTGCCCCCCCCTTCATCCCAAAGGGCTGTTAGACAGTCTGCCGCCACTCGATGTCTGCGTCCCTGCCATATAAATGAGAGCACTAATTCCCCGGCGAATTAGGCTGCCAGGGAGGTCCCCCTGGCCCTGTTGGAGAACATAGAGTATTTTGGGCAGGAGTGTCATCTTGACCAAACTAGTACGCGCCGCCGTAAAGCGACTTAATTTATTTCAATTATTGATTTTGTTTTGCAAGAACGCACTACCCTGGAAGTGGGATCCATGTAAAGAAACCACACCCAATTTATAAATGAGGGGCGAATACCGAATTGCTCCAAAGTGAGGAAAAGATATGACCATTCAATCGAGTCAAAGGCTTTAGCCACGTCAAGAGAAATTACGATTCTAGAGCTTGTAAATTAGTGAATAATCGTCTCAAATTTAGCGCTGTCGACTTCCCGGGCATAAATCCCGTTTGGTCTGCATGCACAATTGATAGGATGACCTTGTTCAGCCTCCTAGCAAGTAATTTGGCCAGGATTTTTATGTCAGACTGGAGCAAAGATTTGGAGCGGTATGATTCGCAGAGTGTAGGGTCCTTACCAGGTTTAGGGGAGCACCACAATGATGGCCTCGTACATTGAGGGGGGGGGGAAGTCCCTCATATTCCCTAAAGAATTAGATCGGGAGCCCATCACTACCTGGGGATTTTGATGATTGGAAAGAATGAATGGAGTCAATTATTTCTTGTTCAGTAATGGGGCTATCTAAGAACCCTCTATCCTCAGCCGATAGGGTGGGAAGGGGTAATGCAGGCAGGTAGTGTCTAATCTCAGGAGTCGAAACAGGGATCTTAGAGGAATACAGGTTTAGATAGTACGAGCGGAACTGCTCAAGTATAGCTAGGGGGTCACGGGTACAGAACCCATCGAGAGAAATCAGCTCAGGAATCACCAGAGGTTCAGAGATACCCCGCGCCATGCATGCCAGAAGCTTGCCACACTTTTCCCCAAGCTCAAAGTAGGACTGTCTACTGAAAAAAAGCTTTTTTCTGTGCCTTTGAATGTAAGCAGGTCTAGTACAGACTAGTACGACACAGCCACTCGGCTCTAATCTCACCAGAAGGGTCTCTGGTATAGCGCAGTTCCGCCTCCGTCACCTCCCTAGCAAGCTGAAGCTCTCTGTGTGCCAGGCCCTTCTTAAGGTCGCTAATGGCAGATGTCAGGATGCCCCTTGCGTTTGCCTTAAAGGGGTCCCATGTCAACACCACCAATGCCAACCCCGCATTTTCCAGGAAGACAGCATGCCACTTGTTGAGGAAGTACGGTGTGGGAGGCAAAATTTGCAACCAGAACAGGTTCAAGCGCCACCTAGTTCTGGAAGGTATGTTATCCAATTTAAGAGACAGCATACCTGGAGCATGATCCGATACAGATCTGGCAAGATATTGTACTGACACCACAAGTGGAAGCAGAGATAGGTGGACCAACATAAGATCAATACTCGATAAGGCGTTGAATTGCGTGGTAAAACAGGAATATTAACGTGTTGTAGGGTTTCTATAGCGCCAGGCATCAATGACTCCGAAGTCTATCAGTAATGAGTGCAGGGAAGAAGGGTGTGGGTCCAAGGGGCCTATATAGGAGGGGTCAAAACGGTCTAGGCGCCTATCCCAAGTGCAATTAAAGTTCCCAACGCCAACTACTTGGCATGGAGCGGCAAAGACCTCCAAAAGTTCCCTAATCACCATCGAGGAGTACGGAGACGGAACATAAACACCAATTATAATGAGTGGAACGTGAGATAGAGAGCATATCAGTGCAATGTACCTCCCCTGGTCATCCACTACAGCCCTAGTGAGGCTAAACCGAAACGTGCGACTGACAAAAATAGAGACTCCCCTGGCACAGTTTGTAAATGTCGAATGATAGGACCAGCCTACCCAAGGGCGACCCAGTATTGGCAGTTTATCCGGCATCATGTGCGTCTCCTGGAAGCAAGCAATATCACATCTGCATGATCTTAGATACTTGAAGACTAGGGCCCTCTTAATGCGGTCGTTTAACCCACGGAAATTCCATGTCAGTAGCGAAACTACATTATTTGCCATATTAACAGTTGGAAAAGGAGGAATCCACAAGGTGCTCGAGTTCTGTGTACAAGGACTAAAACTATCACTCACACCCCATAGTATGGAACTGGTAGAACAATTGAAGAGTACATTACTTGAATTAGAAACGCACAAACAAAAAACCCCAACCAACCCCATTTCCCACCCTACTTCGTTGCCATAGAGACGAAGCATTGGATCCCCGAACAACAAGTAAGAAAATAAGTGGTTATCTTTAAATGCAAGTAGAAATGCCTACAAAAGACAGCCAGGAAATCCCCTGAGTCCCGCAGCAGAGGGGGAGTACAACCCGGTACATATTGCGAAATGACTAATAGCAGTATATACCACTGCAGAGGATAAATGAACCAGTATTGGTAAAGAAAAAAGGACATGTCTTATATACCCAACGAAGGGGAGAGAAAGAAGGAGAGGGAATGAAAAGACAGAGGGAGAAGGGAAGGGAAAAAAAGGGGGGGGGGATCGAGGAGGGAGGGGGAGGGGAGAAGGGAAAAGGCCAGAGAAACAGCAGAGCAACTTCACATTAAGGCGCTTAATGAGGTCAGTGAGTCAAACGATTATACAGTGTGACACTTACATTCGTCCGGCCGCCATCTTGGACCGGCTCTGGGGGTTTTCGCTCACGGAATCGCCGTTTTTTTGAAGGCAGAATGGCACTCGGACACAGGTTTACGTTTCACATTGGCCTCCACCAGCTTTATTAAGAGACAGGAGCGTAAAAAATATAGGCACCAAACAAAAACCTTAGGCCATCTAGCCACTTACTTCACATACACATTAGACCCTCTCTAATGTGTGGACCTAGCATCCAGCAATGTATGCACACCACACACTTTCGGCTTCCCTTAAGCCTCTGGGGGCCAGAGCCTCTTTCCAGCTCCTCTGCTGCTACACTTCCAGGCAGCAGACCATGCCCCCTTGAACACCTGTAGCCCCAGGCTTTTATAGGCCTCCAGGGATGTGTGCAAAATGTGTCCTGGAACACAGGGAGTAGACGCCCCTGGAACACAGGGAGTAGACGCCCAACCAACACATTGTCTACTCCCAATAAGAGCCGACCCAGGAACGGCTGAAAAGCCAAACTAATTGTAAACAGCTGACGACCACTTAGTGTGGCTGACAATTCATATGGCTGGCTCCTATCCCACCAAGGCCAGGTAACCTAGGTGGTGTGTGTCTTGCAGATCTCCAGCTGCACACCCTCTAGTGGCAGAAACATGCAACTACCAGCGATCGCTCTGCCACAACAGGTATATGCTCATAAAGTCAATCAGCTGCATGGTTTGATGATCTGCTGCCCTCCGGGGGTGGGGCGGGTCTCCAACCAATCAATGGTATGCTGGGCCCTGTTGAAGAAAAAAGTTTTGTTTTCGGCAATAACTTTCAATCTAGCCGGATACAGCATTGCAATTTTGTAATTATGCTCCCGTAACTTTTGCTTAGCAGTAAGAAACAGAGCCCTCTTCTTCTAGACCTCTACTGAGAAGTCAGGATAGACTAGCACCTTGGAGTTGCCAATAGATATTGGGCCCTGATTTCTAGAAAGCCGGAAGACAGCGTCTCTGTCTCTATAATTTAGGAACTTGATTATAAATGTGCGCGGAGATGCTCCAGGTGGAGACGGTTTTGGCAGAATCCTGTGCGCCATTTCAACTGCGAACATGACCGAGAACTTATCTCTGCCATAGGTGGAAAAAAGGATATTCTCCAGGAAGGAGTCAGGAGCAGACCCCTCTGCGCCTTCTGGGAGACCAATGAAGCGCAGGTTACATCTCCGTAATCTATTCTCCTGGTCATCCAGGTGTTCATGCAGCTTGGTAATATTCCTCTGGTCTTCCTCATCATGGCAGGACAGAGGAATGGTTTGGTCTTCTAGGTTACTGACTCTATTTTCCACCTCTGTTACCCGCTCTCGCGTTTTCTGAGCATCGTGCCGAAGCAGGGAGATATCTACTTTTATTTCTTCTATGCGAGAGGTAAGGGTGGCCTGACACAAGTGTATGGCAGCAAGAACTTTCATGGTCTCTGGACTCAGAGATTCCGTATCAGAGTCCTCCTGTTCATGTTCAGTCTGCATATCTGATACGGGATCGGCACCCGCTTGAGAGGGGCCGTCTGCGCGGCGAAATTTGTCTAGTTTCTCCAGAGTCTTAGATGCTGGTTTGATGGGGGCCATAAGAAGATACAGTATAGAAGCGACAGCGGAGACCGCCGCCGACTGTTCCGAGGGGAGGAGGTAGAACGGTAGGGTATACAATGCACAATGGGGACTTCCTGGCTTAAACCGAAGACACCGCCTCACATTACGCTAACACATTGAGGTTAGCCAACACTGGAGCAGGATGACAGATGACCTGTCATACGTTGACGTTGCAGACGCCAAGAGAGGTAGTGGGTGAGAGTCCGTCTGAAAGCACGCACTATCAGCACACGGCCGGGGGGAAGCCAGAGTCCTATTGGTGTAGTAGTAAAACAGTCCAGCTAACCAGTACGCCAGATGAACACAAGGGGATGACCAGATCCACAGAGAAGAAAGAACAAGTACTACTGTATTTGAAGAAGTTGAATCTGTGGAAAACAGAGTGCAGAGAATAAGGGGGGTGTTCGGAGTTCTGTTTTATAAGGAGTCTTGCGCTCCACATGAGTGACAAATATTAATTTGGCTGTCTCAGAGTGCGCACGGTATACAGAATGTAGAACGAGTTCCAAATGCTGCAGCCATAGATTAAGCCCTGCCGTAGTGCTCCAGAGAGCCACAGGAGGGCAGCAGAGGCCATAGTACTGCGACTGTAGTATAGAACTATGGAGGGACCATTCTGAAGTATTGTAGAAAACTTTAGCGGCAACAAAGAGAGAGGGATGATATTGACCCCATGAGGGCCACGCAGGAGTGAACAAACTGGCGAAGTATAGAACGTCACTTCAACTGGCACCGTGTTTAATGCACTCACAGTGTGGAGGGCCTAATAAATAAAGGAGGTATCTCCTGCCGAGCAGGGAGGCCCACAGTTAATAAGAAAATGGCGACTCCTCTTGTGATCCCAGGGCAGGTGGAGGAAGTGGGAGTGCAGAACTCACAGTACCCAGAGTGGGAGGAAGGCACGGGAGACACCAGGACTGCCATTGTGTTACAAGTTCTGCTGCTTGGAACGTCGCCCTCTGCGACCTCTTCCTCGCTGTGCAGCCGTCACGGGAGCAGGAGCTGCGACCCCTTCGGCAGGCGTAGAGACCGCAGGCAGGCCTATGGTGGGCGCATATGGACCGGGTAGATAAGCGTCCTTGCTCCGGCACCCCAGCTAACCTCCGGTTGTGCTGTAAACTCCGACGGGTCCCTCCAGATCCTCTCGCTCCTCCGACACCGTAGGCCGATTGTCGGGAGAATGCGGCGTGCAGCGCCTAGTCACCAAGATGGCAGGCCCGCGCGCAGCGAGTCGACCAGTCCCCACAGCTTTTTCAGCCACGCTCCTCCACGACCGCTCAGTCCTGGCACCGATCCTTCAAAGCAGGTATCTGCTTCCCTCCGACCTCGTTCACGATAGATTTTGGCAGGATGTAACAGGATTAAAAAGGTCTTAAAGGCCTAAAAAAGTGGGAGCTCCTGCAACACGCGTCTGCTCTCCTCAGCGGCTAGGCCATGCCCCCTGCGTTATAGACACTTGAGTAAAGCATATATATCAAAATGCCACAAGTTTATGAAGTGCTTTACATTTGTATGCACAAAGAATTGTTGGATTAAATGTTCCTATATGGTTTATGTGTTATAGGTGACTGAGACACGAGAGAGGGCTCTCTACGGAATGGTGTAGTTACTCATTCATTTCTACTTGGATGAATACTGTTTTCAAAGTATATGGCTATATACAGTAAAAGTATTTAATAATTGTTGTAAATGGAAATATATATATAGCTATATATGCACTTAATATTTTTGTACTGTATATTATGGTTAAATAGGTAATGGTGGCTCTTTTAATTCTAATCTTATACTTTATCATTTTTTATTATTGTTGTAGCCTTCCTAGTTCATTTTTAGCTTCCATACCTCTGGGTGTTTAGACAAATGTGGGGAATTGTCCGAGATATATTGCAGTTGCTATTATCCCTTTTTCTGTATCAACTAGTCTTGTATTTAACTCAGTTTACAATCTGAGCATGCTCAATTCTAATTTGAGATCTTAGGTGCCATCTCTGTTATGGTATTTGCTGATGAAGTATGCTTGGACGCCATATTGGAAGAGGCAAGTTTGCTTCTGGTGACCTCCTTCTGGTCATGTCGCTTCTGCCCTATTATGAAACTGCACCCATGCTCAGTTAACTACATGGGATGCTGAATCTGATAGGACTCTGCTTTATATAAAGAAGGTAATCACTAGTATCCTTACCAGACATTTTTTATGTAACCTGGCCACAAGGGACCTCTATGGGAGGTTTTCACTCCCCCAACCAATACCTTATTTCTGTATCTATGGGGCTAAAAACACCAGGATCTGTGGACTTATGTACATATAGGTTTGGCGCATTGCTAGTCCCGTTATATTTATTTTATGCGCTATTAGTGGGGATTTATGTTAAATTTATTGATATAGTCCCCTGAGGAACCGTTGAAGATATCCCACATATGGGGAAATGCATCAAGAATACAGGAGGTGGGCCTGTCCTTTTGTTGGGAATAGACAGGTTGTTTTTTGCTGTTGGGTCAAGTCAGTAAAAACGCTACTAGAATCTTTGCCATGTAATGATTGTCATTATCTTCCCACAGATCACACAGTGGCCATTGTATGTAGCAAACTTATGCATCACTATTGAGCTGCTTTTTTAAATATCTAGTAAAGGTTCAGTTTTCGTCTTTTTTTCCGATATGATTATTTTGTTTGTGATTTTTAACTTTCCCATCAACCTCCAGCCTTCGTTCATCCTTCTCCTTTCACTGGCAACAGCAGCACATTCATTATTTAGGGGTTAATATTCCTGCAGATCCTTCCCAAGCTTTCTCCCTAAATTTTGGTCCCCGCTTTAAGTCTTTTTCAGACGATCTCTCTACCTGGTCTAAAACCTCTGTGTCCAGGTTTAGCAAAATGGCTGGGCGTCAAATGTTAGGGTGGTCTTCAACGGGACCTCTCAGGTATATTGGATGGTAGCCAAATTTGATGAAAGAGCATGGACTGTGGATGACTGCATTCAACACAGAGACACAATTAATCTGAGCTAGAAGCGCACTTTATTGATCTAACCACCCTCTATTTATAATCATAGTTGAGGGCGTTTATCTTAATAAGCATTGTACAAATATTTTATTAATATCACATGTCATTTGGTAAAAACGTTTTTCCCTCACGCGACAACTCCCTGGGAACTTCTCAGGTAAAGTCAATACTTAATGCATTTGAAAATCAATCATTAATAACCACATCCAATTGGGTAGGAGCTCATTGGAAGTGGAGGGGTTTTCCTCCACGAGGCTCAATTTTGGAATGCCTCAACTGCAGTCAACGAATGTTGGAACTTACGGATACACTTCTACATTTCACACTACACTTGATCTTAGCCATTTTTACATTTTAATTTTTTTCTGTTCACTCTGTTGTATAAATAATGCATTGTCTTTATTCTGCGGGTTGATATGATTAAAGGTTTATTATACATGTCTAGCTTTCTGTATTTTCCTGCTTTTACGCAATAAAAACACTAAAAAAAAAAGTTTTTTATGTTGATGTCCTGACTCAGATAGTCTTTATTAAATTGGGTTCCCATCACAGGAGCCATATGTGATCTTGCTTCATGCAGGAGAAGATGAAGTTTTCTTTGCCAACATTTTAGGGTACATGGGATTTACCGATTATCTTAAAAATCCTTCGTCATTTTTTGTATTATTGTTTTATGACGTTTCTGGTACTTTAATGGATTTACAAATGTGACATGACACTCACCGAACTCTGTGGTCCAATAGCCAAATAGCGCTCTCTCCCTAGTACGCCCTGACATGTGCTTAAACAGTAGTTTACACCCACATATAGGATATTGCCGAACTTGGAATTAGTTGCTTAATGAGTTTTGGGTGACTTTTTTCATGAAACATTTTCAGCCAAAACTACATATGTTGGAAAAAAAACCCCTGTAAAAAAAGTTAAAATATAATCTCGGGCATATATGGAAATATTTCAAAAGGCATGTAGTTTCCAAACTGAGGTATTTTTAGGGGTGTTTCAGCACCTTAGGCTGTCTGCAAACCTGAAATGGCACCAAAAGAAAATCCTAATGAAAATGAGACCCCAAAGTCCATTAGGTGCTCCTCCTACTCTGAGGCTAGTGGTTGAGTCAAATTGGACAATAGGGTCACAAATGGAATGTCTCTAAAAACAGCAGAATCGAGAACCAATATTGAGTTCACTGGAACAGCTACTGTGTTCTAGTGAATAATGGATAAAAGTTGAAAATCTGCCCAAAAAAGTGACATTTTGAAATTACACATCCAATTTGCTTTGATTTCTATGAAACCTCTAGTGTTAATAAATTTCTTAAATTCTTCAAAGAGTACAGTTTCTTAGAAGGGGTCATTTATGGGGGTGTCTAACATGCAGACCCCTTAAAGCTAGATCAGCCCGTAAAGATGTAAAGAATAAAAAAACAGTGTCACGTCCTAACATTGTCAGTTGTCATGCCTTTGGCAGTCTTTCTTCTGTTTGTATGCTCTGTTCTTGTTTTTACTTGCAGTAGCTCCATCTAGTGTCTGTGTAAACTGCTAGTTAGCATACAATCTTATGTTTGTCCCTTAAAAGATGGCATGGTATCACTTTACTGTGATCATCATCATACTCATGTCCTTGCAGCCATTTTCTTCAGAATCCATGCTGTATAGCAGCACCCTAAGACAAACTAGCATCTAAGCTTACAGTAGCATCGCTGGTATGTTTAAATTGCCCTCTAGATTTGTAGTTTACATGGTGATGTATATTATTGTGTTTACATGTTCCTAAATATTATTTCATAGTTTGTGGTTAATAGCTGCAGCCAGGACCATACCTTACACATGTTTATGTCTGCACACTCGTCATTTCTGTACTGTATTGTAATTGTATATTCTGCAAATGTTCATGTTTTTCATTACTTTGTACAGTGTTGTGCTTATGCATGTTGCTACATTACAGTGCATTATTTTGTGGTCCTTTAGTTTTACACTATCCCTTGCAATAACAGTTGAAATTCAGACATCCCTCCTGTGTCAATGAATTGCTGAGAAAGAGTTTAGCTGCCTTTCAACTGGTGCTCTGCACTCATAGGGAGGACAGAATACTAGTTCTAAACTATTTTTTTTATCTGTTTCACACACAGAAATTTTTAATGTTTGAAAATGGAAAATTATTTTACAAATTTTCATGGCAAAAATAAGTGGAATTGTATGGACCAAAATGTATTACTAACCTGAAGCACAATGTGTCACGAGAAAACAGACTATAAACCATATGGATAGGTTAAGGTTTAAAAAAGTTATTCTCACAAGTGACACATTTCAGATTTAAAAAATGAGTTCTCTGATGTTGACAAAGGGTTGATTTGTGAGCAAAATGGTTGACACATTCTGAATATGAAAATGGCTTCTCTCCTATGTGAGTTTTTTCATGTTTAGCAAGACTTGATTTAATAGTAAACCATTTGCCACATTCTGAACATCAAAATTACATCTCTCCTGTGTGAGTTCTTTCATGTTGAACAAGAGTTGACTTCCTGGTAAACCATTTGCCACATTCTGAACATGAAAATGGCCTCTTTCCTGTGTGAATGTTTTCATGTTCACCAAGATGTGATTTCTGAGTAAAACATTTCCCACATTCTGAACATGAAAATCGTTTCTCTCCAGTGTGAGTTCTTTCATGTTTCACAAGGTTTGAATTCTGACTAAAAGATTTGCCACATTCTAAACATGAAAATGGCTTCTCTCCCGTGTGAGTTCTTTCATGTCTCACAAGATGTGATTTCATAGCAAAACATTTGCCACATTCTGAGCATGAAAATGGCTTCTCTCCTGTGTGAGTTCTTTCATGTTGAACAAGACATGATTTCACAGTAAAACATTTGCCACATTCTGAACATGAAAATGGCTTCTCTCCTGTGTGGGTTCTTTCATGTTTAACAAGACTTGATTTCAAAGAAAAACATTTGCCACATTCTGAACATGAAAATGGCTTCTCTCCTGTGTGAGTTCTTTTATGTTCACAAATTTACTTTTTGGGGAAACCCATTTGCCACATTCTAAACATGAAAAGTTTTTTTTCCCCTTTGGAGTTTTTTCAGTTTCTCAAGATTATTTCTGAGCAATTTTTTCCCAAATTTCCATACATGAAAATGGCTTCTTCCTTGTGAATTTTTTCTGTTCACCAAATGTGATTGCGGTAATACTTTTCCCCTTTTCTGAACATGAAAAGGGCTTCTCCCCTGTGTGAGTTTTTTAGGTTTATAAACAAATTTCGAAAAACATTTGCCACATTCTAAATGAAAATGGCTTCTCTCCGGGTGTGAATTGTGGTGCTTTGCCCTGCTGTGATTTTTTTTTGCCAAAGTCTGTATTAAATCAGAATTCAGGACCCGTTTAAAATAATCTTTGGAGGGAAGGGTGGGGTAGTCGGGGATAAATAGCGCCCCTCATTTGGGGTGATACCCCACTCCTTTTTTTAAAACTGACAATAAATATGTCCATTGGGCTTTTAGTACGTCACCTTTCACAAAAAATATAGATTTTTTTAAATTTTTTAAATAACATTTTTAAAGCATTTTCAATACATTAAAACAAAAGAAATTTATACATTTCTTTTGCTTGCAATTTTAAAATTAGCTCAACATGTCCTTCAATTTTAAATAAAAGACTAAAAAAAAAATTTTTTCAATTTTCTTTTCACTTTTTACACTAGGGTTTTTGTTTTTTTTCTATAAATTTAAAAACAAACTTACATAATAACCAAAAGACCTCCCTAAAAAAAATTTAAAAAAATAAACAACCAATGGGGAAAATGTTTCAACCTCATGCATAAAGCGGTAAATGCTTATAAAGCCCAGGAAACAAGCTTTAAGGTGTTGCCGCGTTGGTATAGAGTCCCTGTACAACTCCATAAGTGGTATCCGAGTTTTTTCCGAACATTTGGGGTGCAACAGGGGGATTGGGACTAGTCTTTTCTGGTGGGGTTGTGAGCCTGAGGGCTTTTTCGGGAAGACATCCTCCAGTCATCCATGAGGGGGGCACGGGCGCAAAAGTCCCCGGAAGCCCCACTCCTTACATGTTTCCTTGCAAACCCAAGCGCCCAAAAAGATCTTTGAAAACATCTTTACAGGGCCCCCAAGACAGCATCCCTCCCGTGGGGTCAACGTGTCCCCCTTCGGTTTTGAGTGGTTGGAAAGATTTTCTTCACCACCGTATGGGGAGTGATAGATCACCACCCGAGGGGCACTAGAAATTCCTGCATATGTGGGGATCATGGGCTCTGTCTTGTCCTTCAGGGGGTTCGGGGCCCTGGTGGTTAGGGGGAAGGTGGAAAGAACGTGGCCCCCCCGGGGATTTACGCGAGTCCCTTTTTGGGACTGATTTTTTTCCCCCCAATGTCCATATTGCCCCCCTCCCACTGGACTTGAGGGCTGACCCGTTCCCCCAACCCCTTTTTTTTTTTTCTCTTCTCTCTCCTTCCTTTTTGTGTTGTCTTTTCCCCTCTTGTTCCAAGTTTGTCCTGTTGTTTTGTGGGGCCAGTACCTTCTCTGTGAAAACAGGGTTTCTTGGAACCCCGGTTAACAGGGCATATATTGGTTGTAACAGCCCCCCATTTTTTTTTTTTGTTCCAGAAACTAAGTTTACCGGCCCCG
>JAODAL010026267.1:0-57078 GCA_025379985.1 Phyllomedusa bahiana
GGGCGAACCTAAGCCCGAAACTCGTCAGCATTAATTAGCCCCTTGGTTTGGGGACCACCCTACCTATGTTTCTCACTCTATTTAGCTGTATACTTTGCGATTTTATCTTTGATATTTTTCAAAAAATTTTTGGGATTTTTTAAATCTTTAGGATGGGCCCGGGGACCATTCACCCTTTTTTTTTTCCCTGGCAAACCCCTGGGGGCCCCCCCGGGGACGTACTCAAAAACGCCCAGGGCCCGGCCCCACGACCATGTACCACGAAAAGCTGTTAGTTAATGTAAATAATCCGGGGAAATTAATACCTCCCATACATCCACCACCCTACTGCTACCAACAAACCCACTAAAACCAAAAACCCAAAAATTCCCAATAACGCTATTAAAATAAGGCCCTGATTATACCGCAAAAAACTACCCCCAAATTCCCCATCAAATAGTGACTGAATAATCCCCCTAAACTATTATTTGATCTTTAACACAAAGACCAAAACTGTCTAATAAACAAAAAATATGTAATAAAAATATTAAACCTTTATAGTGGTTTTTTCCCCAGGGGGGTACACGGGCTCGGGCAGCCCTGTATTTTAAACCTCCATACAGTGACCAAAATAGGATAGAAAACCAGTGTACACAGGCCTCCCGACTGTATTTACCTCCATACAGTGACCATATATTTGGGTAACCCCAAATGTACACGGGCTCTGCAGACTGTATTTACCCCCATAAGGGGTCCCCATATAGTGGTAAACCCCAGTGAAAAACCAGGCTCTGCAACTGAAAAATTACCTCCATAAAAAGTGACAAATAGGGGTAAAAACCAGGGGACACGGGCCCTTTTGCAGACTGTATTTTTACCTCCATACAGTGACCAAATAGGGGTAGACGCAGTAAACAGGCTCGCAGACTTAAAATTACCCCCAAAAACCGTAAACCCATATAGGGGTAACACCATGTACACGGGCCGCGGGACTGTAAAATTACCCCAAAACAGTGCCCCAAAATAGTGGTAAAAACCAGTGTACCAGCCCCTGCAGACTGTATTTTCCCCTCCATACAGTACCAAATCGGGGTAGACAGCAGTGTAACAGGCTCTGCAGACTGTATTTTAACCTCCAAACAGTGACCATAAAAGGGGGTTAGCCCAGCAGTGTACACAGGCTCTGTAGACAAAAGGGAATTACAGTCCCTTAAAACTTGGGGACTCACAGGTGACTTTCTCTAAAAAAATTCCGTTGACTTTCTCTTTTTTTTTCTGCATCCGGGCCCAGTCCGCCACCCTTAAAGACATCTCCCGACCACTTGTCCCCCCCCAAAATTTAGACACGAATATCTTAAAATCCTGATTTTTTCCAGCCCCTTTCCCCCCCGGCTAATTGGGGGGCCATTTAGGCGGGGCGGGGTTTAAAGAAAAGGAAATATATGGGGCCCCAAAAAAGGCAAGGTATAGTACCAAATTTTTTGAAATTCCCATATAGGCACAGGGTTTAAAGGGAGCTATAAAGGGGGCCCTACAGGTAACCCGGGTTTTGGGTTAGGGGGGCTATAGGGACCATATAGGTAGGTTTTAGGTAAACAAAGGGGCCCCCAAAAAAGTAACACAGGGTTGTGGGGGAAACAGGGGAGGGTTGTGGGGGGGAAAACCCCAGGCATGTGGGGGTATAAAAGGGGAGGCCCTGTGGGGGTTTAAAAGGGAGGCATAAGGGGGGCTTTATAGCAGCATAAGGGGGGTGTATAGGGCCCGGAAGGCTATAAGGGGGGATAAAGGTAGGGATATAGGGGGGGTGAAAAGGCAGGCAGGCAAAATAATGGGGCTGTAAAGGGGAGGCGGCAATATAGGGGGGGTGTATAGGCAGGCAGGGAATAGGGGGCTGTATGGCAGGGAAAGGGAAAACATATAGGTGGGGGTGTAAAAGGCAGGCATATAGGGGCCTGTATAGGCAGGCAGGCATAAAGGGGGCTGATAGGCAGGGATATAGGGGGCCCGTATGGCAGGGAGGCCCGGCAAATAGGGGCGTATAGGCAGGCAGGCAGGAAAAATAGGGGGCTGTTAAAAGGCAGGGGGAGGCATATAGGGGGCTGTAAAAAGGGACAGGGATAAAGGGGGCTTTAAAAAGGCAAAAGGGAGGCAAAAAATAGGGGCCTGTAAAAGGGGGCAGGCAAATAGGGGGGTGATAGGGGGCCCGGCATAAAGGGGCCCCCGTTTAAAGGGAGGCAGGCATATAGGGGGCTGTAAAGGGAGCGGATATAGGGGGCCCGTATTGGCAGGCCCGGCTATAGGGGGCTGTTTTAGGAAAGGGATATAGGGGGCTGTAAAGGCAGGGGGAACAAAATAGGGGGCTGGGATAAAGGGAGGCAGGCATAAAGGGGGCCTTTTATTGGCAGGCAAAGGGAATAGGGGCTGTATTGCAAAGGGAGGCAGGCATATAGGGGGCTGTATAAAGGGAGACAGGCATATAGGGGGCTGTATAAAGCAGGAATATAGGGGGCCCGTAAGGCAGGCAGGCATAAAAGGGGGGGTAAAGGCAGGCAGGCATCCTAGGGGGGTGTATAGGCAGGCATAAAAGGGGGCTGTAATGCAGGGGAGGGATATAGGGAAACTGTATAGGCAAAGGGATATAGGGGGGGCTGTATAGGGACAGGCATTTTAGGGGCCCGAAAAGGCCGGGAACATATAGGGGCTGTAAGGCAGGCAAAATAGGGGGGGTATAGGGAGGCAGGCATAAAGGGGGCTGTAAAGACAGGCAGGCAATATAGGGGGGGGTATAGGCAGGCATATAGGGGGGGGTGTATAGGCGGCCGGGGGAGGTTAAAAAAAAAAAACCTTACTTAACCCCCCCCGGCCACGCCCCCCCCATGCTTTCTTTCCCCGCACCTCTTCGCTCAGCCGGGGCTTGCGGTTTAAAGTGACTCACCGCGCCGCCCCCCACCTTTACCACAGAGCCCGGGAAGGGGGAAATAGCAGGGGGGAGCGAGTGTCGCCCGTTCTGTTAAACCCCCGGCAGCGCTGCCTTTTGAATGCCGGGCCGGGGGGGCCCCCCCATTCAGAGGGAGTTTTGCCCCCCGGGGCCCCCCAGCTCCCCGCCCGCCGCAGGGAAAATGTTTTAAATTCACTCCGGGGGGCACAGGAGCGGCAATTACCCCCGGGGGAACGGACGTTGGGATGCAACTTTCCCCGGGGCCCCCCAAAAAGCAATGTTAAATTTAAAATTATGGGGGAAAGGGTGAAAATGCAGGTGTGACAAGGCGAACCCCCCAAACATGGGGTCAGATCCAAACCCTTCTGTTTAAGGGGGAAGGGGCCAAAATTCCTTCCAACTATTGTTAGAAGGCCCTTTTGGAAGGGGTCCAAAACGTTTGACCCCAAAACCAAAAGTTTTTAAAGGGGAAAGCTAAAAAATACTAATGAAATGTATGGAAACTTCTGACTTTGCAGAAAGTAATAAAAATTCTCTCTCTGATTATTCTGGCATTTGGCAAATAGAAATAATTTTGGTTCCTAATTGACCTAAAACGGGGAAGGTTTATTCTGATTTCATGTCAGTGAGAAAATCCTGCAGATGGGGCTTTTTATATATATAGTGGATGGAAACTTCTGGTTTCAACTGTACAGGTCTGTAGTTGAAGGCAGGGCAGGTTCAGAAGTACAAGACAGTTTACACAACTCACCGCTCTCAGTTCCCGTCCTGCTAAAACCAGAGATCCAACCTCAACTGCTCCTAACAAACCGGGGACAGCACTGCTGAGATGGGGGCGCTGCTTAAAATAACCCTTTATGGGGCGATCCTGGCTCTACTGGGGGAAAGGATTATGAATTTCTGGTAGGTGACTTGTTTTTTTGTTGTTTTTCACCAGCCGTGACTCTTGTAAGTTCATTGCCTGATATAATGACCAATATCCTGGATCTGAGTGCAGGGAGCTGCTCATCAGTATCACTTGTACTGTATCTTATATACATAATGACATGACTGTGTATACAGAGATTATCTATGGGGACACTAGGCAAATATGGAAGAAAGTATCAGGGACTCTCTCCAACACACGATGTCACCAAGAGAAATTAAGGGGTAAAATAGCCACCATTGTGGATCTCTTTCCCATTTAAAAAGTGACTCTAAACCATTTTTTTTATATTTTAATAGGTGTAAAATTTCTGGTGTAAAATTTTTCTTATTCCCTGCATGATAAAATTAATCACTGGCAGATGGAGCATGGAAGCTTATCGCATACTGGTCACACATTGAAATCAATAATAAAACCGTATGTAGTGAGCTCCCCCTATTGGTGGCTGCAGGGAGATAAAGTTTATTCATTAGTTAAAGGGATTGTCCATTATTAAAAAAAAATCATTAACGTTAACACTAAAAAAAATCATAAGTGTGAAATTATTCAATGCACTTTGTGATAAAATTCTGCACATATTTGGGCACAATTATTATAATTTTTCCACAATTAGTGGCATAAAGTAAGCTGACTAACAGAAGGTGTAAAGTTAGACTAGACAGTCTACACATGTGCTGGATTTATCAACACAGAATGATGCAAGTGGTGCAGTGTAAAACTCTCTATAAGTATCAGACAGTATTGATAAATCTGCTCCAATGTTTCTACATCTTGTCAGTGAAAGTCAATATCCTTCATGACGGTCAGTCTGAAACCCCTTAGTTCATATGGCTTGATTTTAATGTGGATTTTCATGTCTATTCCTTGTTGAATAAGTGAAAAAATCATGTGTTACGTATCCCAGTGTCTTGTGTGCATTTTTTCCTGTGCGGATTTCAAATTTGCAGTGATTAAAAAAATAGATATAAAAAATATTATGCAATAAAAATTCTAAATATTATTTACATGCTTTCTACAAATATTCCACATGGGAAGCTGAGAGACAGGACTAATTTGCAAAAATGAGCTAAAATACCTTGTAATATACTTTTATATTTCTGTTGCTTGATACAGATCTATCTTTGTTATAGTAGAGTAATGAGGGCCCCCATCCTTAATAGTGGCCCCTTCAATTGCAAAAAAAATAAATAAATAAAACCCACCTCTCACAGCCTAAAACAGCTGCAAACTACAAGACCAATTGGCAGTGGCGGGAGACGATGGCGTCCTGAGGACGCGCAAACCAATAAAAAAGAGCGCCAACCTCGGGATCCAAGACATCCCGGGACATGAGGTCATGGTGCCACCACCGGGCAACTGCCTAGATAGACTTGAACACGGGTCTTGCACATGTTTTCCAGTTTAGAAAACCCTATTAGGGTATGTTCACACGGCATTTATTGAATATTTTTTGGGTATGTTTTATGTGCTGAAAAATGGACCTTAAAATGTATTTAACTATGTTCAAATGGGATTTACATTGATGTCAATGTAAAACACGCACATTGCGTAAAATGGATGCATTCAAAGAACTGACATGTTAATTCTTGATCCGTTTTATGCATTGAAAAGGCAATAGAAGCTATAGGGATTCGTCTCTGCAGTCCACAAAACACACTTTGTGGTAAGTTTTTGGATGTGTTTGACGTGCCATTTGAACATACCCCTAATGATCAATTATTTATTGAAAGAAGAAGCTAGTGGTAAAATCACAGAAATCAATGCACTTGCCATGAACATATGAGATGAGAAGAGAGAAAAATCTTTCCTTCATACTTGTTCCCTTTATGAGATGGTTGTAGCCAAAAATATATGCACCAGAATAGCGCAGCTTCTTGAGGACACCTAAAGAGGCATCATATATGGTTACATAGTTTGTAAGGATGAAAACAGACAGACGTCCATCAAATTCAGCCTATTGGGTCCTTTTTAGTTTAAATCCAGAAAAAGAAAAAAAAAAAAAAACCAGGGAGGAAAAACCCAAAAATGTCCTATTTTGGGGAAAAAATTTTCCTTCCCTGTTTTCCAATCGGGAAAATTTCAGAAAAAAATCCTTGGCACAGCGCCCCTGCTAAAGAACCCCGGGAACTATAAACTCGTTTATTATTTCATCTAGAAATGTATCCGCCCCTTCCCCAAAATTCCGGCCCACTATAACTTTTTCTATTTTCCCATTAGAAATGTTTTCCAGCCCCTTTCCCCCGAATCCTGGTCACTAAAAACTTGTTCTACAAATTAAACATTAGAAATGTATCCGGCCCCTTCCCCAGAATCCTGGTCACTAAAACTTTTTTATTTTTCAAACATCTGAAATGTCCCCGACCCTTCTCCAGAATCCCGGTCAATAAAAATTTTTTAAAATTTTTTTTACACTCCAAAAAGGCTTCCAGACCCTTACCCAAAATTTCCCGATCACTAAAACCCTTGTTATATTATGCAACTAAAAAATTGTTTTCCAGCCCCTTCTCCGAATCCCGGCACTTAATTTTTTATATTATTACATTAGAAATGTATCCAGACCCTTTTTCCAAAAAAATCTTGGTCATTTATAACTTTTTATATATTACATTAGAAATGTACCCAGACCTTTCCAGAATCCCGGTCACTATAACTTTTTAAATATTTTTAAACATCAAAAAAATTATCAACCCTTCTCCAGTTTTCTTGGTCACTATAACTTGTTATATTTTACTTAGAAATGTATCCAAAACCCTTTCTCCAAAATTTCCTGGCCCACTAAAAACTTTTTCTTTTAAATTTCATCTAAAATTTTATTCAGACCCTTCCCAAAAATCCCAGTTACTATAATTGTTTATTTTTCATCTGGGGAAAATGAAATCCAGCCCCTTCCCCGGGAACCCCGGCCTCTTTTACTTGTTCTATTTTTTTTATCTAAAAATTTTTCCTGCCCCTTTCTCCAAAAATCCGGGTTTCACTAAGCTTTTTCTTTTATTAATCTAAAAAATGTATCCAGACCCTTCTCCAGAACCCTGGTCACTAAAAACTTGTTTATCTTTTACATTTGAAATGTTTCCAGCCCCTTTCTCCGGGAACCCTGGTAAACTAAAACCTTGTTTATTATTACTTTCAAAGGAAATGTATCCAGCCCCCTTTCTCCAGAACCCCGGTCACTATAACTTGTTATATTATTACACCCCGAAATGCACCCAAACCCCCCTTTTCTCCAGAAACCTTGTCACATAACTTGTTATTTTATTAAAATTTAAAAATGTATCCCAGCCCCCTTCTCCGGGAACCCCGGGTTTAACTATAACTTGTTATATTATTACATCTAAAAAGGGTATCCGGGACCCTTCTCCGGGAATTTTTGGGGCATTTTAATTTGGTTATATTATTTCATCAAAAAAAAGTTTCGACCCTTTTTTCCAGAACCCGGGGTCATTTAAAACCCTTGTTTTTATTACATCTAGAAATGTATCCAGTTTCCTTCCCCGAATTTTGGCCCTTTAAACTCGTTTCTATTTACATTAGAAAATGTATTCGCCCCCTTTCCAGAACCCCGGGTTACTATATTTGTTCTATTTTTTCATCTAGAAATGTATCAGCCCCTTCTCCAGAACCCCGGGTCACTAAAAACTTGTTTTTTTTTATTACATTTAAAAAGGGAAATCCAGCCTTCCCCAGAATCCTGGCCCACTATAACTTGTTTACTATTACATCTGGGAAATGTTTTCCAAAACCCTTCCCCAAAATTTCCTGGTCCCTATAACTTGTTATATTATTACTTCTGGGGAAATGAAATCCAGACCCTTCCCCAGAACCCCGGGGTCACTTTTAACTTTTTGTTTTTTTATTTTTTTTTTTAAACCCCAAAAATGCATCCAGCCCCTTCTCCAGAATCCCGGTCATATAACTTGTTATATTTTTTACATCTAGAAAATGTATCCAGACCCTTTCCAGAATTTTTGGTCAATAAAAAACCTTGTTTTATTATTACATTTAAAAATGTACCCGGGACCCTTCTCCAGAATCCTGGTCACTTTTAACTTGTTATATTATTACAACTAAAAAATGTACCCAGCCCTTCTCCAGAATCGGGTTCACTATAACTTTTTATTTTATTACATCTAGAATGTATCCCCCCCTTTTTCCAGAATCCTGGTCACTAAAAATTTTTATATTTTTCAATAAAAAATGTACCCAAGACCTTCCCCCAGAATTTTGGTCACTTAATTTGGGTTATTTTTTACATATATATAAACCTAAAAAACCCTTTTTAAAAATATTTTGTAAATTTCACCCTGACAAGTTCTCGGGGAGAGATTTTCCACATTTCCTCACAGTTCTTCCCAGAAAAAAACCCCCTTTCTATGTTTATGTAAAAACCTTTTTTCCCTTAGACATAGGGGGAAAGCCCCTTGTTCTGTTTTACAGTCCTGGTATAAATAGTTTTTTGGGGAGAGTCTTATAAAAAATTTTAATATATTTTTTAAAAATTTTTTAATTAAATGTCCCCTGAAGCCGTTTTTTCTCAAAAACTAAATAACCTAATCTTCCCTCATCTTTCGGGGTATTGAAAAGTCCCCCAGTCCTTTTATTATTTTCGTTGTAAACCTTTGAACCTTTTTAAAGTTTCTACAATGTTTTTCCTATAAATTTGGTCCCCAAAAAAAGCCCCCAACTCCCCCTTTTTTTGGGGTCTGCCAGGACTTGCATAAGGGCAGAAATAATGTTCCAATATGTGCATCTATCCCCCCCTTTTTAAAAAACCCCAAAGTTTATATTTGCCTTGGAAACTGCTGCCTGAAAATGGCTGCCCAAAGTTTAGTTTACTGTCCACCCGGATTCCAAGTCCTTTTTTCCCCATTTTTCCGGGGTAACAAGTAAGGCTTTCCGATCATGCGATCGTTTAAGGGGGACAATCTTACAGGGTAATCTATTAAATTGCGCCTTTTTTAGTGTTTCCTTTCATTTTTGGGGGCAGGGCCAATTAGCTGAGGATAAGGAGGGGTTTAGGGGATGTCAACGTCACCACTTTGCAAATGGGATGGGTTCATTGGCTGCCCAAAAAAACCCAGACCTTGGGTTTTTTCTATGCAGCTCATTTCCCGTTTTAAGGGGGTTTTTACTCTGTCTATCACACCCTTTACAGCAGGACGTTCCCCTTGCATTTAAACCAATAGCTCTTCTAACAGCTCTGATAGAAAATTTAACACAAGGAAAACCCTCCCCCTAAATACAGCTTAGAAAGAGTTAGATTAGGAGGGAATTTTTAAATTTTTTATTTAGTTAGAGAAAAATTTTTAAAAATATTACTGGTTTTGTGCAGTTTCGGGGGAGGGGGAGGGGCAGGAGGAGATTTTTGAAAGGAAGATATTTGCAGCTCAGTGTGTTCTGTGACTTCAATTGAAAAAGCATTGTTTTCTCCCCATTTTTTTTTTTTTGGGCCGACCTTTTGAAGGAGTTGAAATTGTCCTGTTTTTTTCATTTCTTTTGGGCAATCACTGCGTGTCGGTTCCAAAAACCCGGTTTAATTTAACCCTATAGCTTTTAAAAATTTTTACTGAATCCGTCGCTGTTTGGCGCATAGATTCAGTTTACAAATATTGTTTTTTTACAATTTGATAGAAAAATTCCCTGTTTCATGGTACGAAGGCCGCCATAATTAATCCATAAAAACATTAAATACTTTATGCAGCCATGCGTCTCAGTTTGGCGCAAAAGTTAACTTGTCGAATATTTTTCAACTATTTTATAGTAAATTACGTTAGTAAATGGTGAAAAAGGCCCGGCAAAATAACCATATAACTTTTTACAGACTCCTTTTTCCGGACTTTTTAATCTGTGGGTCATGCGGGTTTGGGCTCCATGCTCGTTCCCAGGCATAGTCAATGTCCAGTTAATTTAACATGAGGTTAAAATCATACGCCTTCGGCATTTTTTTTAAATTTGTGGGTGATGCAGGTTAAGGGTCAGGCGGGTAAAAGACGGGATAGGAAGGGTGTGTGATTTTTTTTTTCTGTGGCTTTTAAAACCTAAGTGGTTCCTAAGAGTGCACGTACCTTTTGACTTTTGTGGATTTTAATTCCAGCTTTCCAGCCTTGTTTGGGTGTAATAATGAAGGGTTGTTCCTTCCCAAACTTAATTCATCGGCATAATCATTACGACTAGGGGAAATCGTCTTGAAATTTCCATACACTATCGAACGATGACGAAAATTTTGACACAACCTCACACAATCCAATCCCTTTATAATAACACTTTATCAAAAGAAATTGCAAAGTGATGAACATTGTAAAATGGACATTGTCTCAGAAAATGACTCCCCAAGTAAAGGGGGGTTACTCTAACTTGCAAATGTGAGGATAAATAAAGGTAGTATAGCAATAGATGCAGGCGATTCGATTTTTGGGGGCCCAAAGCAGGCTGGGGACGGGGCCACAGGAGAATAGGGAAAAACTCCGGTGGGCCCGCCCTTTGGAACTGGATTTTTTTTCAAAAGCATATACACCTAAAAAAAAGGCAAAAAAGCCTAGAGAGAGAGGCAAAAAGCAAGAGGCAGGTACAGTTTTGTACAATAACTGTGTGGTGGGCCCTCAAAATAAACTCCACCGGTGGGCCCAGAAACAGCTCAACCGGTGGGCTTCTAGAGTCATCTCCAGTGGGCCCTGGGCACCCTAGTCAGACACTGGGGCCAAGGAATGATTTTCAGGGATTCTCACTGTGTCGGCTGGATCAGTACACCGGTGCTCCTGAGTCATGAGTTTTGCAGTCATGCAGTGTTACAATCTTGTTCTGAACTGCGACCAACATGACCTGTTCTGACCTTGATTGTGACCTTTGCCTTCCCATGAACCCTTTTTGCCCAAATCATGCTTCTGTCTAAAACACGTAAGCTGATTCTTAACGCAAAACCAATAAAAAATTTTTGTTCCCATTTTTTTGCGTTTAAATTGCCCCTTTAAAAAGCTGCAGTAAGTGACACATGTTCAGGTCAGAAGTGAAAATTTTTACTAACTAGTGCCAAATACTAGACTGTAATGTTAAGACATGACTTCATAAGCGCTTGATAAAATAATATTCTTTTCTTTTAAAGTCATGCCATGTCTAATCTGTGACAATAATATGTTAGCTTTCGATGCAGCAGACTGGCATTGAGTGCTATAAATTGATAGCTCATCATCAACCCTTCTCCTTGTGTTTTAAAAACCCTTTTGCCCCCTCACAATCAAAAAATCATTGCATATTTCTGTAACCCTTTCAAGGCATTATATATAAAAAAATAAAAGAAACAGCTTCAGTGTTCTATAATGTGAAATGTCGTAGTTTGTAAGGGTAAGATTCATCCAGTTCAACATATAAATCAATTACCCTGCATTTGGGTAAAAAAAAAAAATTGTTCCTGACTCCAAATCTGGAAATAAGAATAAATCTTTGGATCTGGGACCTTTCTCCAGAAAGACAGAAACTAAACTTTGTTATATTGTTATACTTAAAGGGGTTGTCTCACTACAGACATTGATGACATACCCTCAGGATAGGATATGTCCCCAATATCTGATAGGTCTGGGTCCCAACTCGGAACGAGCTCCAAAACCTCTTCATTTGAAATTAACTCTCCCATTGAAGTCCATAAGAGTTCTGAGTACAGCTGAGAAACTCCCTGATTTTCGTAGGGAGATTCTGACCACCTTTCCACTGAAAATACATTTGCCCAGATCCCCTGTTTGGTTCTCTATGTAATGTTTGGGTCCCAAGGGGCCATAACCCACCTTCCTGGGGTCTATCTGTGACCTGCAAACCTCCCTTCCTGAGGCCTACTGATCTCCCTATCTGAGACCTGACAACTTCTACATACCTAGGGCCTACCTACCTATTTACCTACCTGAGGCCTATCAACCAACCTACCTTGGGCCTAACCACTAACATGCCTGGGGCCTACCTACTTACCTGGAGCCTTGCCATTCTACCTGGGGACCTGCCTACCTACCTGGGGCCTTGCCTGCTTACCTTCCTACCTGAAACCCCTACCTACCTGTGGCTCTGTCTAACTACCTACTTACTTACTTGGGGCCTTGCTTACCTACCTGGGGATTTGCCTTCCTAAATATCTACTTACCTGGGCCTTGACAACATACCTGGAGCCTTGCCTAGCTGAAGCCTTAACTACTGTTGGCCCTACATACCGCGGTCTATTTACCGAGTGTCCTATCTATCTAGATACTGAGTGTGTGGGTGGCTGTCTAATAGCATAGGTTTAGCAAACTAATTTGGGGGGCTAATTTGGGGGGCTACCTAAATTTAAGGCTACCTTTCTAAAAAGAAGTCTACCACTTGTAGGGCCATATTTAGTATTCATGCTGGTCAATACACTTTACATACCGGTCAGCCAAATGCTGATTAGTGTTTTCTATTTTACAGGTTTCCCCTCTGGACTATGTAGGATTCATTGGATTATATTGGACCAGTGTTGGATCTATTTATTTAATAAAATAAAATGAGGCATGTTGTTAGAAAGTGTTAATTTAAACAAAGTGTTTTTGTGTATTTTTACCATTTTTTCCCCCAATATTACTAAAATAGGTGTCTGACAGATGTTTCTCTATTACTAGCGCTGGGGCTGACACCATGCTTCAATGCTAGTAATAAAGAGGCATCTGTCAAACACCTTTATTACTAATACTGGAAAAAAAAATGGTTAAATAAATACACCGAAACACAAAAACACTTTATTTAAATAAACTCTCCCCGACAACAGCCCTTATTGATCATTTTATTAAAGAAATGGATCCAACGCTGGTCCGACATAGTCCAATAAATAAAACTTGGTATAGTGGGATTTGTTTGGCAGCAGCACAATGGTGAGGTATTTGCTGCTTTTACTGGCAAATGATCATGGTCAGGAGAGGGGGGGTCACCTAAAAGTTTGTTTTCGGGGCCAGCCTTCTATATACCTCCCTGATAACAAACAACTCCTTCAACCTCTATTGCACTGTGCTTCCTATCTTGGAGGCTGACCAGGGTGCCTGGGAAGGGCTTGTCAAAGCTCTGCCACTGACTGAGTTGCTGAACAGAGCGATCTTGAAGTACAGGCTGGACCTTTATATCCAATATGGCACCCACTCTATGGGCATGTCCCCACGGCAACGGTTTTTTGGACGGTTTTTCCGACGGTTTCAGGAACCGTCGGAAAACCTGCAACAGATTCTCTCCCATAGACTTCAATTGAAAAACCGCCCTGCAGTCCCCACTGAAAGTTTCTCAGATTGCCGGCGGACCGTAAAAACATGGAACATGCACATTCTTCCGACCAGTTTCTAGACGGAAAATTAACATAGGAGTCAATGTAAACCGCTCAAAACGTAGCCGCCGTTTTTTGCCGTGGTTTTTAGCGTGGTTTTCGTTTTTTGCAAAAAAAAAAGGGAAGAATAATCCCACCTATAGTGGGTATGTTTTTGGAGGTTGAAAAACAGTCCATAAACCGCTGGACAAAAACAGTTCAAAAACTGAAAACAGACGAAAAACAGACCGATTTTTTTGACACAAAGGCATGTCCCCGCTGCACGGTTTTTAGGCCGATTGTTCAGCCGGTTTGCAGTTTTTCAGACCGCCTGAAAAACTGGCCAAAAATGAGCACAATTGTGCTCTATGAAAAACCCGTGCAGCAGTCCCCACTGCACGGGTTTTCCGTTGGGCGGTTTTGCCGCCGGCGGTCCAGCGGCAAAACATTATAGAAGCACAATCTTCCGTCCGGTTTTCGAACGGGATCTGTGCTTCTCAATGTGAAGGGGGAGGGCTTTTCTCCGCCCATCGCAGAGAAAAGTCGTCGCCCCCGCGGCCGTGGACACGGCCACAAAACAGGAAAAATACCGGCCAGTATTTGTCCTACGCCGTGGGGATGCGTCCAAACAGTCCAAAAACCACTTGAAATGAGAGGCAAAAACAGAGCTGTTTTTGTCCTTTGCCGTGTGAACACATCCTATAGGACCGTTCACACGGCTTATTTTGGGCACGGATTCCAGCCTTACTGCGCGCCGTACTGCGCTGCAATACGGCTGGAATCCGTCCCAGCCATTACGGTAAGTTCTCATAGAGAACTGTGGATTCCATCTCTCCTCCCCGCTCTGCGAATACGCCGCGCGGGGAGAAAGTGACATGTTCATTATCCCGGGCTGTGGATAATATACGTGCCGTGGATAATGAAAGTCTATGGGGCCGACTGGCAGTGCCCCCGCCCCGCCCCTCACTCAAGGCGTAATTGCGGGCGAAATCCGTCCCGCAATTATGGCTTGAATAAGCCGTGTGAACCGGCCCTATGGGTTGGCACCGCCTACTCTGCCCAGGGAAAGTTGGGAGTCAGTGCCTCTGTATCCTGCCTTATCCATTCCGGCTCACTGTGTCCAGTGTGAAGATGCCCAGTGTTGCTGGAGCGCTTACCTGTATCTTTTAAACATTGGATTATAAAATACAGAATTTTACATATTTTTCTCTCTGTTCTGGATGATTGTGCACAGTTGCTGGTTTCTCCACTTGTCTGAACGCAGTCCTGCTCACTGTGTCTAAGCTCTAAAATGATGTGACGGGCTGGATTTGGCACCTGTGACATAGAGGATGCCATGTTGTTATGGCTACAGCCCTGCATACATATTACTTTCTGCATTGACCATAGATCATCCCCAATAGACTTTTTTTTTTTCTAAATAACACTAATTTTGATAAGATTTCTGGTTCCTGTAGTCCTCCCATTTCATATACAGTATTACTTTGGTTGTCATCTTTGAAGCTGCTGAAGCTCCACTATATCTTTCTTGCACCCAGGTTTCCACACAATTTTCCAAGTAGTCTTTCTTGAAATACTTTATAGAGTGAGGACTTGCTGCAATATTTTGTGCACAGACTAATAAATGTTTTTCTGTATGTTTTTTTTTTATTTTTGCAGCCATAGGTCCAAAATCTTCAATGAAGTAGAGCCAGTAGACCTCCCAGGCTGTCAGCTCGTGAAAGGGATAGGTAAGTCTTCTACCTGGAAAGATTCACAAGTCAAACCATTGAGGCCATTGGTTCCCTAAATCAGTGTTCCCCAACCAGTGGCTCTTGGGCTCCCTGCATGGGGCTTCCCACCTGTTGGCCACTGTGGATGTCAAAGCACAATGAAGCCTAGGAACCAGGGTCAGTACTGTGGTGTGGTCCAAACTAGGCTTGGATGCATGGGTCAGTATTCTATTCAATCAATCATGGGGACGCGGCATTAGAAGTACTTAACTTCAAAGCCCCTTCAATGTGTCATAGTGCTAAGTGGTGGAGATTGCAGAGGTCTGATCTCCACCAATCAGTCACCGATGGTCTCTACTAAGATTCTCCTCTTACATTCAGTTTAGGCAACAATTAATACCAATGTTGTGTAAGATAAGTAAATCAACTATAAAAATTCAATGTGTATCCTTCATACCTGAGCTTAGGCAGTGAATCTTATGCACTAGACCTGATTTTCATCCCGTGGTATAGTCCATTTACTTCAGCTGGATGTAATTGGCAACAGTCACCAAGACCTACCTCTACCAGCTCCTATATTAAAAGGGGGCAGTTAGTTTTTCCAACATCATATAGGTGTACAGTACCTGGTGTAAAGATTTGACTTATTCAAGGATTACAATGCAACACAAATGTTTTTTTATAAGTACCTTTTATTTAATTTTCCATATTATTGACATTGAAAGTGCAGGTGTTCCTCAGTCAAAAGTTATTTCTTTCAGTAATTCAATTCAAAAAGTGAAACTCATATATTCTATAGAGTCAGTACAGAGTGAACTTTTTCAAGTGTTTATTTATGTTAATCCTGATGATTATGCCTTAGGGTATGTTCACACGGCTTATTTTGGGTTGCATTTCGCAGCGTACTGCACTCAATACACAGGGAAATGCGCCCCATAATTACAGGAATCCATAGCTCTCATATAGAACTATGGATTATGCCTCGTCCCCCCGTGCGTTCAATACGATCAAGTAATGATCGAGTAATACATTTTTATGGGGTCGGTGGGCTGCCACCCCCCCGCGCTGCAGGAGTATGCGCTGTACTGTACTGTACTGGACGCCCGCAATTACGACATGTGAACATAGCCTTACAGCCAAGGAAAACCCAAAAGTTATTATCTCAGAAAATTAGAATAACCCAAAACACCTGCAAAGGTTACCTAAGTGTTTTAAAAGGTCCCTTAGCCTGGTTCAGTAGGCGACACAATCATGGGGAAGACTGCTGACTTGACAGATGTCCAGAATCATTGACACACTCCACAAGGAGGCGAAGCCACAAAAGATAATTGCTAAAGAAGCTGGATGTTCACAGAGCGCTGGATCAAAGCATATTAATGGAAAGTTGAGTGGAAGGAAATAGTGTGGTAGAAAAAGGTGCACAAGAAACCGGGATAAACGCAGCCTTGATAGGATTGTTAAGAAAAGGCCATTCAAAAATATGGGGGGAGATTCACAAGGAGTGGACTGCTGCTGGAGTCAGTGCTTCAAGAGCCACCACACACAGACGTATACAGGACATGGGCTACAAGTGTCACATTCTATGCGTCAAGCCACCCATGACCAATAGACAACGCCAGAGGCGTCAGATGAAAGTAAATTTTGCATTTCATTTGAAAATCAAGGTCCCAGAGTCTGGACAAAGAGTGGAGAGGCCACAATCCAATGTGCATGAGGTGTCGTGTGAAGTTTTCACAATCAGTGATAGTTTTGGGAGCCATGACATCTGCTGGTGTAGGTCCACTGTGCTTTATCAAGATCAAAGTCAGAGCAGCCATCTACCAGGAAATTTTAGAGCACTTCATGCTTCCCTCTGCTTTTTGGAGCTGGAGTTTTAATTTTCCTGCAGGACTTGGCACCTGTCCACACTGGCAAAGGTACCAGTACCTGGTTTAATAACCACAGTATCACTGTGCTTGATTGACCAGCAAACTCGCCAGATTTTAACCCCATAGAGAATCTATGGGGTATTGTCAAGAGGGAGATGAGAGACACCAGACCCAACAATTCAGACGAGCTGAAGGCTGCTATCAAAGCACCTGGGCTTCCATAACAACTCTGCAGTGCCACCGGCTGATCGCCTCCATGCCACGCCGCATTAATGCAAAAGGAGCCCCGACCAAGTATCGAGTGCATTTACTGTGAGCAGGACTAGTGCATTTGGCCAACATTTCTGTGTTCAAAAATTTATTTTACAGTTGGTCTTATACACTCACCGGCCACTTTATTAGGTACACCTGTCCAACTGCTCGTTAACACTTAATTTCTAATCAGCCAATCACATGGCGGCAACTCAGTGCATTTAGGCATGTAGAAAATGGCAAGACAATCTCCTGCAGTTCAAACCCCAGCATCAGTATGGGGAAGAAAGGTGATTTGAGTGCCTTTGAACGTGCATGGTTGTTGGTGCCAGAAGGGCGGTCTGAGTATTCAGAAACTGCTGATCTCCTGGGGTTTTCACGCACAACCATCTCTAGGGTTTACAGAGAATGGTCCGAAAAAGGAAAAAAAAATCCAGTGAGCGGCAGTCCTTGGCGAAATGCCTTGTTGATGCCAGAGGTCAAAGGAGAATGGGCAGACTGGTTCGAGCTGATAGAAAGGCAACAGTGACTCCAAATAGCCACCCTTACAACCAAGGTAGGCAGAAAGCATCTCTGAACCACAGTATGGCGAACTTTGATGCAGATTGTGCTACAGCAGCAGAAGACCACACCGGGGCCACTCCTTTCAGCTAAGAACAGGAAACTGAGGCTCCAATTTGCCCAAGCTCATCGAAATTGACAGTAGAAGATTGGAAAAACGTTGCCTGTCTGATGAGTCTCGATTTCTGCGACATTCGGCATGGTAGGTCAGAATTTGGCGTCAACAACATGAAAGCATGGATCCATCCTGCCTTGTAATCAACGTTCAGGGCTGGTGGTGGTGGTGTCATGGTGTGGGGAATATTTCTTGGCACTCTTTGGCCCCTTGAACCATTGAGCATCGTTGCAACACCTGTGGAATCTATGCCACGAAGAATTTGAGGCAGTTCTGAAGGCAAAAGGGGGTCCAACCCGTTACTAGCATGGTGTACCTAATAAAGTGGCCGGTGAGTGTATAATATTCTAATTTTCTGAGATAATGACTTCTGGGTTTTCCTTGGCTGTAAACCAGAATCATCGAGATTAACAGAAAGAAACACTTGAAAAAGTTCACTCTGTTTGTAATGACTCTATAGAATATATGACTTTCACTTTTTAAATTGAATTATTGAGAAAAAAAAAAAAACTTTTGCCTGATATTCTAATTTATAGAGAAGCACCTGTATGGACTTTGATATCATATTCAATAAAAATACAGTTGATCCAAAAAAAAAAAGTTTGGACTTTCCAGAATGGGCAGACACTGAACAAGCAGGGAATGCTAGAGGTCAGATTTGAAGCTGGCAGAATTGTGAATGCAGCTCTGAGCGATAGAGCCCCCTTTAACCTTGTATTCTGTTCTTTTCACTCACAGAGGCCGGTTCTGAAGATATCGATATTCTTCCTAACGGGTTGGCCTTCTTTAGTATTGTGAGTATTTCTTGGTAGATGTCATGGAGGAATCAGGTCAGGAGGTAAAGGAATGAGGTCAGCAAGTAGAGGAATGAGGTCAGCAAGTAGAGGACTGAGGTCAGCAAGTAGAGGACTGAGGTCAGCAAGTAGAGGACTGAGGTCAGCAAGTAGAGGAATGAGGTCATCCAGTAGAGGAATGAGGTCAGCGAGTAGAGGAATGAGGTCAGCGAGTAGAGGAAGGACTTCAGCAAGTAGAGGAATGACATCAGCAAGTAGAGGAATGAGGTCAGCAAGTAGAGGAATGAGGTCAGCAAGTAGAGGAATGAGGTCAGCGAGTAGAGGAATGAGGTCAGCGAGTAGAGGAATGAGGTCAGCAAGTAGAGGAATGAGGTCAGCGAGTAGAGGAATGAGGTCAGCGAGTAGAGGAATGAGGTCAGCAAGTAGAGGAATGAGGTCAGCAAGTAGAGGACTGAGGTCAGCAAGTAGAGGAATGAGGTCAGCAAGTAGAGGAATGACGTCAGTGAATAAAGGAATGAGGTCAGCAAGTAGAGGACTGAGGTCAGCAAGTAGAGGAATGACGTCAGCAAGCAAAAGACGTTTGTAAAAAATGCGCCAAAAAACGCAAATCGCGGCAAAAAACTGCAGTTTTTTCAGCTGCTTTTGACAGGATTGGACAAAAAACTCAGTTTTATGAACGTTTTTAGTTATTTGTTTTCAGGTCGTTTTTTGTCCACTGCTGGGGAAACATAGCCAAACAGGCTGGACCCTAGACTGAGACATTGCATGTATCAGTCTGAAGTCCGGGCTAATTAGCTCACAGAGCATTTTCTAGACAGGATACAACTATATCCACTTCTCATTTAAGAGCAGGATTGTGATGGCTTCCAATAGTATTAAGGTTTTTTAAATAAAATAAAGCCATGAATGTCACAGTTATATATTGGTTTTTTTTGGGGGGGGGGGGGTTCAGTATGGAGTTTTACTCATAACTTGCACATCTTTGAAGGGTCTGAGGTTTCCTTTAATAAAGAGCTTTGCACCTGATAAGCCTGGACAGATCCTCCTTTTAGACCTTAATGATGGCAGCCTCAGTCCAACTCCTCTGCGCCTCAGTAAAGGGTTTGACGCGTCCTCCTTCAACCCTGCTGGGATCAGCACGTACATCGATGAGAAAGGTAAGATGGTTCCTTCCTAAAAGACATTATGTTGAGATTTATCAAAACTGATGCACTTGGAAAATGTATGGCCAATAACTAATGGTAGCTCTCACTTATAAGGAGGCCTCTGAAAAATCAGAGCTGGAACCTAAGGGTGCTTTCACACTGAGCGGTTTTGGTGCATTTTTTTGCAAAAATACACAGCAATGAATGCCATGCATTTCTGCAAAAAAATGCACCAAAAAACGCTCCATGTTAAAGCACCCTACCTCTCCGAGAAATCCTAATATTGACAGAATCCAAGAACAATCTAAGCCCTGGTTCACATTTGCGCTGGAAGTTCCGTCAGGATTGATGGACAAAAAATAGCCCCGCAAGCTGTACTATTTTATTTGTTCCGTCTAAATGATGGACACCATTTTGGAAACCCAACGGATCCATTGTAATTAATAGGGTCCATCGGGCATCGTGGGTGTATGTTGTGAAACGGATCCCTATCTAGACAATGCTCTGTAAGCTAAGCAGCCTGGACTATAGACTGATACATTGTATATAGCTAGTCCTGCTCTCAGCTAAGAAGTAAATACAGTTGTATCCAGTCTAGACAATGCTCTGTGAGCTAAGCAGCCTGGACTATAGACTAATACATTGTACATAGCTAGTCCTGTTCTCAGCTGAGAAGTAAATACAGTTGTATCCAGTCTAGACAATGCTCTGTGAGCTAAACAGCCTAGACCATAGAATGATACATTTTACATAGCTAGTCCTGCTCTCAGCTGAGAAGTAAATACAATTGTATCCAGTCTAGACAATGCTCTGTGAGCTAAGTAGCCTGGACCATAGACTGATACATTGTTCATAGTTAGTCCTGCTCTCATCTGAGATGTGTATACAATATTATCTGGTCTAGACAATGCTCTATGAGCTAAGCAGCTTGGACCATAGACTGATACATTTCATGTCCGTTTTCAAACAGAACCTCCAACACAGATGAGAACCAATCCTTATGTCTGCGGGAAATGTCACATGTACACACAGACCCCATTGCCCCAGTGACTACAAAGATCATATCTGTAATGATGGGGACAATAAAAATAAGCACTTTTGCAATTGGTGTGTATTACCTAAATCTTTTAGAATAGCAGCTATTAGCTAATCTGTGTCTAGAGCTAAATCTGAAAAATGAGGTCGGGCCCCCTGTTCTGTGATTGGTTGCCTGATATTTAGTTCAGCCCTGGTCGGGACATGCCCCCTGGGCTGTGATTGGCTGTCCTGCACTCTTCCCTCTGAGCTGTTTGAAACTGAAACTGGATTTCTGTGCTGTCTTTGTCTATGTTATCATTGTCTTTTATTCCCCCTGAGCTGAGTAATAAAGGCTGTCTGAGCTCCTCTCTGCTCCTCTCCCAGTGACAGCTCTATTTGAAAGATCTGGGCAATTACTCAGTTTTTCTAGCTGCTTGATTCACTCTCCCCCTATAAAACACAGCTTTATACACTCTGCTCCCCCTGCCCATGTAACATATCCTTTTACACTCTGCTCCCCCCCACCAATATAACACACCCTTATACACTCTGCTCCCCCATCCATATAATGCACCCTTAAACACTCTGCTCTCCCAACCCATATAACACACCCTCATAAACTCTGCTCCCCCAACCCATATAACACACCCTTAAACATTCTGCTCCCCCCATCCATATAACACACCCTTATACACTCTGCTCCCCTCACTCATATAACACACCCTTATACACTCTTCTCCTCCACCCATATAACACACTCTTATACACTATGGGCGACATGTATGAATCTCACCGAGTCGGAGCGCACGTTTTTGCCAGCTTTCTGGCAAAATTTGTGCCTCATGTATGTCGGCGCCGAGGTGCGCTCATACATGCAGTGTAAAGTCCACCGCGCCTCGCCAGTGTGTGAGGCGCAGTGCGGGACTTAGGCGCAGTGCGGGACTGCGCCTAACATTCACCGCCTGAGGAGGTTCGCTCATACATGCCGTGTAAAGTCCGCCGCGCCTCGCCAGTGTGTGAGGCGCAGTGCGGGGACTTAGGCGCAGAAGGGACTGCGCCTAATATTCGCCGTCCGAGGAGGTGCGCTCATACATGCGGGGAAAAGTTCACCGCGCCTCGCCAGTGTGTGGGGCGCAGTGCGGGGACATGGACGCAGTGCGGGGACATGGGCGCAGTGTGGGACTGCGCCGAACATGTATTCCGATTCGAGACAGACTGGAAAACAGCGAAAAATCATTAAACATGTCCGTGCGGCATGGAGTATGAATAAAAAAAATCGCCTTTATTAGGTGTAAAACATTATCAGAAAAAGAGCTCAAACCTTCTAAAAAAATACATAAATAAAATCACTTTCCAAAAATCAAGAACGGCGCAACAGCAGGAATTAGGATCTTGGAAATTGCCGGGAAATACCGTCATTCAAATTCGGTAAGCTCTTCACCTTGGTCGGCATACACCAGCCAAACAGAATAGGAGCGACAGGGACCCATTAAAACCTATGGAGAAGTATTGACCAATCAGAATAGGAGCAACAGGGACCCATTACATCCTATGGAGTAGTATTGACCAATCAAATTCAAAGGCGGGACAGTTCAAAATACAGTAAAAATGCAGAAAAGAGATGATTGGTTGAAGTAGCAGGGGCTTGGCAATCCCGGCCAATCAGAGCGCGAGCTACTTTCTCCTATTGTAGTCTATGGCCAGATCGGGGCAATGAGCTCTTTTTCTGAAAATGTTTTACACCTAATAAAAGCGATTTTTTTGGAATCATACTCCATGCCGCACCGAGCTGAGCGTCGCGATTTCTTTAGCGATCTTCTATGTTTCCTCTCATATTATGTTCTCGCTTCAATTCGCCTCCGCCGGAGCATTTAGACCAGAATCAACTAGGTCTGCCTGTCGGAGCTGGCGAGCACTGCAATGCGCCGCACTTTGACGACCCGCGATCATATATGCCTCGGAGTATTCGAATGTGGTGCGTCCCGCCCCAGAACGCCTACACCGCGCCCATTGCACGCCCCTTCATGTGAGGCGCATCCAAAAGTGGCGAAGGCTGCGCCTAACATCGCATCCCTGCGTCCGACAGGGGATTCGGGCCGGTGAGGCGAAGTATACGCCAGAAAACAGGCGCAAATCCCGTTCATACATGTCACCCTATGTTCCTCCACCCAAATAACACACCCTTATACACTCTGCTCCCCCGCTCATATAACACACCCTTATAGACTCTTCTCCCCCCACCCATATAACTTACCCTCATAAACTCTGCTCCCCCCACCCATAAAACACACCCTTATACACTCTGCACCTCCCCCATATAACACACTCGTATACACTCCGTTCCCCCCACCCATATAACACACCCTTATATACTCTTCTCCTCCACCCATATACCACACATTTATACACTCTGTTCCCTCCACCCAGATAACACACCCTCATAAACTTTGCTCCCTCCACTCATAAAACACAACCTTATACACGACAGAGACAGGGAGGGAGGTGATAGCTCCACATCCATGAGAACTGACCATTGCAGGAGGTCTACAGAGCTGTGACATCCTCTCTCTCTCACTGCTCATACAGAATGATGATAATGACTAAGGAGGGAGCAGGGAGGTGGTGTGATGATGTCACCACTCCTCAGTGAGGGAAGACCCACCTACTTGGAGGAGAGACCCGTCCCTGGATTTGAAGCTGTGAGCTAGAGAGAAAGCTCAAGATGCTTGTGAAATCCAGTAGTGAGAAAACCCCTCTAATGCTCAAATCTGGCAGTTTGCAGCTAGAAAAGAGTCCAGCTTAGTCATGAGCAGGTGTTAATCAGTTGTGAGGTGGGCAGGGCTAGTCTGCGGTGGGCGGGTCATGAATAAAACTGACTCTTCATTAAAAAGTCAGACTCTTTTATGGCTGAAAAATGCCAGATTTTATCTTTTAGATTAAAAGCTCTTAAACTTCAGCATCTTACAGAATAAGGGACACAGTGCTGGAAACAGCAGGTCTGACACTAGCTTGTGCTGCCCTCAGCAAGGGGGGCATAACCTATGTGACAGGTTCCCTTTAAAACCTTCATGAATTTGGTCAATGACTCCCCCGTCACAAAGTCTTGTGGTTCCATAGCTTCACTGCTCTTACAGTAAAGAATCCATATCTGTATTCTTTTTTTACACTAGACGTAGAGGATGCCCCCAAGTCCTGGTTATAGACCTTGGTGTAAAAAAAATTGTGCAGAGTGTATAGACATGTCTGATTAACAAGGGGAACGGTAACATTCATTATTCATAAATTTCCAAGAGGAATAACTGAAGTATGCCACAATTTAGAATTTCCCCAGAAGTGCTGTGTATTTATGAGCCTTCGAGGGCCGGGTCCTCTCTTCCTCTGTACCAGTTGTCAGTCATTTAGTGTTGCCATTGTACTGTGTTTGGACTTATGTATGTACGTAACTGCCCTCGAATGTACAGAGCTCTGGGATTAATGGCGCCCTAAAATAAATAATGACCAAAGTTCTTTGGGGTCAGGGCAGGGAAAGCTAACTTGCTACAGTAAACAGTAGGAAGATCAGGGCAGGCTGTAGAGGAACAGACATGGTCAGAAAACAATCAGGATCAGGAATTGGATAGTCAGAACCAGAACTGGGACAAGTTATTCTGGTGTCCTAGGCAAATAAGGCATACAGCAACCACCAATGAAGAAATTCAGACCACTCTATGCCTCCTTGTGTCCCGTTGATGCCTGGGATGAACTGATGCCCTCGGCAGTTGCCCTCCTTCGCCTACCCATCGTCCCAGCCCTGGTCAGAACAATGGAACATATCAGAACTTCTAAGGAATACAGGAACTTTATTGCTCAGGCAAGGAATGAGGTGGCCTGGCGGTGACCAAAGATTGGCAGAAGAAGGCTTTGGCATGGACTGACTTCTTAAGAAGACAAGAGTTACCATGTACAAGCTAAAAACAGTACAAGAGGTCCCAGCCAGGGGGTGATGCCACTATGTGAGACACCATGCGGTCTGGCTGGAGGACACAACAGGGTGGGGAACAGGAGAAGAGCCGCCGCATGGGTGATGCAGAGACGCCAGGTCCTCTTAAAGGGGTTATCTCACTACATTGATTCATCTTACTTCAGTCCTGTTTTCTTGGTTTCATTTTCTATTCAGGGGCGTGTTTACTGGCTTCCAATAGGCTGCAGTAGAAGCCGGGTCTGTAGCTATAGCAACCAGCACTGGCAGCCTATCAGGAGAGATCAAACAGGTCTGTAGCTACAGTGACCTGAGGAGCTGATGCAGCCCATACAAGAGGAGATATCTAGGAATAAGTAGGACACTGTTAATGGACCCATATTGCAAAGTGACTTGTTTTTGCAAGATCTTTAACATAAAAAGCAGCAATCCCTGTGGTGAGACGACCCCTTTAACTGCAGATATAATCACACACAAACCTGGGGAGGGAAGGCAAGACATATTCTATGGTCAGAAGCTTATATATAAAGGTAGAACCCTGTCTGCTTCAATTAAACACATTCAAAGGTCACCCATAAAAAAAGTTGATGTACTGATCACAAATTTCATGATCATTAAGCCATTGGACATTAAACCATGTCTCTGATCTGACAGCGCTCTATCAAATACTGGAGGCTCGCCAGGGGAAAGTTCAGCCGAGGGGAAAGAGTAAGGTCATCGTGTAGAAAAACCTGTGCAGACAGAATGTAGAAAAGCTATTGACCGCGCACAGGTCCTACTCAGTGATGAAAACTTTCAAGCTCTAGGGGTATTTATATTTTTGCAACTATTTTTAATTGCCCCAATGCATCGGAAATAAAAAGCAACTTTGTGTATAGTCTTCATTAAAAATGGTCTTCCGTTTTGTGCATACAGTTCTTATGCAAACCTATGGGTCTCCATTCTTCCAGACAACAGACAACCCTTTCTCTCACACTTCTCCTTGTGATCCTAGAAATAGTAGAAGAGGAAAAGGAAGGAAATAATACAAAACTGCAGAGTTAAACTACACAAGGTTGATAGTCTGTTACCATGGAGGCAGATGGATCTGAATAGGAGCTGGTGACACAAAACGGTACATTTATTATATACAGTCATATGAAAAAGTTTGGGCACCCCTATTAATCTTTATCATTTTTAGTTCTAAATATTTGGGTGTTTGCAAAAAGCCATTTCAATTTGATATATCTAATAACTGTGGACACAGTAATATTTCCGGGATTGAAATGAGGTTTATTGTACTAACACAAAATGTGCAATATTAGTTTTTTAGATATATCAAATTGAAATGGCTGTTGCAAACACCCAAATATTTAGAACTAAAAATGATTAAGATTAATAGGGGTGCCCAAACTTTTTCATATGACTATATATTTACTTTAGCTGTAAATAGTGGCAAATCTCACTGACAATCGCACATTACCGGTTTTTCATAACACAAATGTATAGTAAAATCAAAAACAACCTCTTCTTTCATCAATAGATCAAACCGCACGTGAAGGAGTGTAAATATGGCCGCCTTCCTCTTCACCCTTCAATATAGCACAACTTTTCTGAATGCACTCCCAAACATGAATCGCTTCAATGCAATTTATCCAGATTAAAACTTTCTTCTTTTATTTTATTATAGATCTGCTTTGTAACATGAGCAAGAAAAGTTTCACGATATTTAAAATAAAAGAAAAAAGTTTTAATCTGGATAAATTGCATTGAAGCGATTCATGTTTGGGAGTGCATTCTGAAAAGTTGTCATAACACAAATGGCCAGTCCAGTCATGGACACGATGCAATGTCACATCCTGGTGTACATGGTCCCTTTAAATTATAGTGGATGGATTGTCTACCTTCATTCTGGGCTTGATAACCTGAGCCTTTATGGAGCCCCCACCTCAAACCCAATGGAGCTGGCATCTGTCCATGCTTGATGTTAATACTGAGCCTGATATTGCACCATCCAATAGGTCAAAGAAATGGTGGTGGACACAAAGGTGCATCAGGATGACATTGCCACACCGCAGAGGACTATTGGTAACAACCTGCAAAATGGACCTTATGTAGATTCAAGTGCAGGGGACACAGCTGCAGTACAATACAGGGGTACAACACGAGCGTGTACGGCAAAACCTGATGTGAAGAACAGAAAAGCCGCAGCACTTGCCCGAGTGCCATGGCCCCCAAAACAGCTGATCCTATGATGCACAGCAATCTAGTAATGATGGCCCAAATTTGTAGTTTGATGTCTCCTAAAGTGCTCAGTGGAGGTTTTTAAGAAAACTTTGGCCCCGCTACAGTAAATTTATGTTAAGACATATTTTATGTTGTATCAAAGTCAGCACGAGTGGTAAAATAGGGCAAGTGGGACATCCCATAAGCATGTGCAGAGTGGGACATCCCATAAGCATGTGCAGTGTGGGACATCACATAAGCAAGAGCAGCGTGAGACATCCCATAAGCCAGTGCAGGGAGGGACATCCCATAAGCATGTGCAGGGCGAGACATCCCATAAGCCTGTGCAGAGTGCGACATACCATATGCCTGTGCAGGGTGCGACATCCCATAATCCTGTGCAGTGTGCGACATCCCATAAGCCTGTGCAGTGTGTGACATCCCATAAGCCTGTGCAGGGTGGGACATCCCATAAGCCTGTGCAGAGTGAGACATCCCATAAGCATGTGCAGGGTGGGACATCCCATAAGCATGTGCAGTGTGGGACATCCCATAAGCAGCTGCAGGGTGGGACATCCCATAAGCAGCTGCAGGGTGAGACATCCCATAAGCCTGTGCAGAGTGAGACATCCCATAAGCCTGTGCAGAGTGAGACATCCCATAAGCATGTGCAGGGTGAGACATCCCATAAGCCTGTGCAGTGTGGGACATCCCATAAGCCTGTGCATTGTGGGACATCCCATAAGCATGTGCAGAGTGGGACATCCCATAAGCCTGTGCAGGGTGAGACATCCCATAAGCCTGTGCAGGGTGAGACATCCCATAAGCCTGTGCAGGGTGAGACATCCCATAAGCATGTGCAGGGTGTGACATCCCATAAGCATGTGCAGAGTGTGACATCCCATAAGCATGTGCAGGGTGGGACATCCCATAAGCCTGTGCAGAGTGAGACATCCCATAAGCATGTGCAGAGTGAGACATCCCATAAGCATGTGCAGAGTGGGACATCCCATAAGCCTGTGCAGGGTTTGGGGCTCCCCTAAGCCTGTGCAGGTCGGACATCCCCATAAGCCTGTGCAGGTGAGACATCCCATAAGCCTGTGCAGAGTGAGACATCCCATAAGCATGTGCAGGGTTTAGACCCTCCATAAGCCTGTGCAGGGGGGGGGACATCCCCTTAAGCATGTCAGAGTGGGACATCCCAAAAAGCCTGTGCAGCCTGAGACATCCCATACGCAGGTGCAGCGTGAGACATCCCATAAGCATGTGCAGTGTGCGACATCCCATAAGCCTGTGCAGTGTGAGACCTCCCATACGCAGCGGCAGAGTGGGACATCCCATAAGCATGTGCAGAGTGAGACATCCCATAAGCATGTGCATAGTGAGACATCCCATAAGCATGTGCAGAGTGGGACATCCCATAAGCCTGTGCAGAGTGGGACATCCATAAGCCTGTGCAGAGTGGGACATCCCATAAGCATGTGCAGGGTGGGACATCCCATAAGCATGTGCAGAGTGGGACATCCCATAAGCAGCTGCAGGGTGGGACATCCCATAAGCAGCTGCAGGGTGAGACATCACATAAGCATGTGCAGTGTGGGACATCCCCCAAAAACCTGGCAGAGAAGGGACAACCCATAAGCCTGTGCAGTGGGGGGAAAATCCCATAAGCCCCTTGGGAAGGGGGACCAACCCCTAAGCCTGTGCAGAGTGAGACATCCCATAAGCCTGTGGGAGATTTGGGGCAAACCCCTTTAACATGGGGCAGGGTTTGGGGCTCCCCTAAGCCTGGCAGGGGGGGACATCCCATAAGCCGGCGGGTGGGACCCCCCATAAGCCTTCGGGGTGGGACATCCCATAAGCCCCGTGGGAAAGTGAGACCCTCCCAAAAGCCTGTGCAAGGGGGACAAACCCATAACCTTTGGGGAGAGTGGGGCCCCCCCATAAGCATGTTCAGAGTGAGACCCCCAAAAGCATAGTTGCCAACTTTTGAAAATTAAAAAGGGAGGAGGTAGTAGTGAAACGCGGCCCCGTACAAAAATTTGCATAGCCACGCACATCTTGGCCCCCCCTTTTTGCCCGCCCCTTCAAAAAGCCACACCAACCCACCCCAACTGCAAACGGCCCTTTTTAAGAAAAACCAGGGAGATCCCTTTTTACCAGGGAGTAGCCCCCCCTAACCAGGTATTTTCCCCTTTTCAGGGAGTTTGAAGCCCCCCCTTGTAGCCAAATAGATGCCCCTTTTCCCAAACCAGGGTAAAAGCCAAAATTTTGGGAGCCAAGGTAGATGCCCCCCTTTTTTAGCCAGGGAAAAAGCCCCCCAAGTTTGCCAGGTAAATTCCCCCCTTGTTTTTCCAGGTAAAAATTGCCCCCCTTTTTTTGCCAGGGGAGGGCCCCCATTGTTTTTCCAGGAGGGGCCCCCTCGTTGCCAGGTAGATGCCCCCATTGTTTGCCAGGTTTGTGCCCCCATTTGGGTTTTCCAAAATTTGTGCCCCCCTCGTTAGCCCGGGAGTGCCCCCCATTGTAGCCAAGGGAAATGCCCCCAAAAAAAATTTCCCGGTATTGCCCCCACTGTTTCCCCGTAGTGCCCCCAATTTTTGCCGGTATTTCCCCACATTGTAGCCAGGTAGTGCCCCCATTGTAACCAGGTAGTGGGCCCCCCCCCCTCGTTAGCCAGGTATTTTCCCCCCTTGTAGCTAGGGAAAACCCCCCATTGTAGGGCCCGGTAGAAACCCCCCCTTTTTAGCAGGTTTTTGCCCCCAATTTTAAAACTAGGGAGACCCCCCCTTGTAGCCCCGGAAGTGCCCCCCATTGTTAGCCAGGTAGTGCCCTCCGGTTGCCAGGAAATGCCCCCTCTGGGTTTTTCCCGGGAGTGCCCCCATTGTAGCCAGGTAAGGGCCCCCCCCTTGTAGCCAGGGAGACCCCCCCATTGAAGCCGACAGTGCCCCCCTAAAACTAATAAAAATAAAATAATAAAATCCACTCACCTGACCAGGGTCCTCAGAGCGGGGGAACTCCTGGAATCTCCCCCGCAGTGTCACGGGGGGTGAGTGCAGCCGCGCGCACTTCCCCTGTGACGCTGACATGTGTGTACGGGGCACAGCGCCCCCGGAAACAAAAGGGGAGGAGGCAGGAAGGGCGCTCCCCCGCCCCCTCCCTGCCACGAGACTCCGGGGGGGGTGAGCGGACCCCGCACCCGCTTCACCCCCCCCCTGTGGGAACGGACCACGGCGCCAGAGTTGCAAGCGCTACCTTTGGCCCCCCGGGGCCATTTAAAGGACCCCGCCGGCCGGGGGCCCAGGAAAGCCAACCCCCCAGGGGCGGGGGGGGGCCCCAAAAAGACGGGCCCCCCCCCCCAAAAACGGGAGAGTTTGGTGTATGCCCAAAAAGCCGGAGGGGTGGGACATCCCCTAAACGCTGCGGTAGACATCCCATAAGCATTGCAGGGTGAGACATCCCCAAAGCATTGCAGGTGGAATCCATAAGCTGTGCAAGGGGACATCCCCTAACCCGTGCGGGTGGACATCCCATAAGCCTGTGCGGGTGAACATCCCATAAGCCTGTGCAGGGGGGAACATCCCCCAAGCTGTGCAGGGGGGGGACATCCCATAAGCAGCTGCAGGGGGAACATCCCCATAAGCAGTGTGAGTGAGCAACCAAAGCATGTTTCAGGGTGGACATCCATAAGCATTTTAGAATGGAATCCCCTAACATGTGCAGGGTAGACACCCCTAAGCATGTACAATGAGACATCCCATACATGTACAGGTAGACATCCCCTAACCTGTCAGAGTGGGACATCCCATAAGCCGTCAGGGTGGGGGCATCCATAAGCCTGTTCAGGGTGGGACACCCAAAAATGTGCAGGGGTGGGACATCCCCTAGCCTGTGCAGGTGGGAATCCCAAAAACTGTGCGAGTGGGACATCCCTTTAAACCCGTGCAGGGGGGACTCCCAAACATGTGCAGGGTAGACTCCCATGCAGTCGGGTGGGGGCATCCCCCTAAGCCGGCAGGGGGGAATCCTAAACATGTGAGGGGAGACTCCCCCAAGTGTGCAGGGTGGGGCATTTCCCCTAAGCCTGTGCAGAGTGGGGCATCCCCTAAAACCTGGGAGGGGGGGACAACCCCTAAGCCTGTGAAGTGGGACTCCCCTAAGCCTTTTTGGGGGGGGGACATCCCCTAAACCTGTGCGGGGGAGACATCCCCCTAAGCATGTGCGAGAGACATCCCATAAAGCATTGCGGGTGAGACCCCTAAGCATGTTGGGGGTGAACATCCCCTAAACATGGCAGGGTGGGACATCCCATAAGCCCGTGAGGGGGGGACACCAATAAGCCTGTCAGGGGGGACATCCAAAAAGCATTGCAGAAGGGACATCCCAAAGCAGTGCAGGGGGGGACATCCCATAAGATGTGCAGAAAGGGGCACCCCAAAACAGTGCAGAATGGGGCATCCCATAAGCAGGCGAGTGGACATCCCCTAGCTGTACGAGTGAACATCCCATAAGCCGTGCAGGGTGGGACATCCCAAAACTTTCATTTTGAACACCCATAAGCATGTGCAGAGTGAACATCCCCTAAGCCCGGCGAGTGGGAACCCTAACCGGGGCGGGGGGACATCCCCAAACATGTGCAGAGTGGGGGATCCCCTAAGCATGTGCGAGTGAGAATCCCCCAACATGCAGGGTGGGGAACCCCTAAACATGTGCAGGGGGGACTCCCAAAGCCTTGCAGGGGGAATCCCCATATTTTGTGCAGGGGGGGCATCCCATAAGCATGTGCAGGGTGGGGACACCCCCAAAACATGTGCAGAGTGGGGCATCCCCTAAGCACGCAGGGGGGAATCCCCTAACAGTGCAGGGGGAGAACTCTAAGCATGTGCAGAGTGGGACACCCCTAAGCCCTTTCAGGGGGGGACATCCCCTAAGCGCGCCCCCCCGGTGGGGGGCATCCCCTAAGCAGCTGGGAGGGTGAGACATCTATAAGCGTGCAGGGGGGGACACCCATTTTTTGGCAGGGGGGACATCCCTAAGCATGTCAGGGGGGACATCCCATAACAGTGCAGGGGGACATCCCATAACAGCGAGGGTAGACATCCCCTAAGCCGGCAGGGTGAGACATCCCATAAGCCTGCAGGGTGAGAATCCCATAAACATGTCAGGGGGGGGGACATCCCATAAGCATGGCGAGTTGGGGCATCCCCTAAGCATGTCGGTGGAACCATAAGCCTTTTCAGGGTGGGACATCCCTAAGCCGTGCAGGTGGAAATCCCTAAGCCTGTGCGGGTGGAAAACCCATAAGCGCTGGGGGTGAGACACCCTAAGCAAACATCCAACTCTCCCCTTTTTGGCGGGGGGGGTCCCCTATTTGGGGGGCCCCCCCCCCTCCCCCGGGGAGCTGGCATTCCCCCCGCCCCCAGCAGGGGGCGGGGTTTCTTTAAAAAAGGCCGCGGCACAGAGACGCTGGGCGCTTCTCTTGCGCCGCCCGGGGCCCCTTCACCCGCCCCCTTCTCCTGTGCAGGGAGGGGGGGCAGAGGGATCGTTCCCCCCCTCCCTTCTCCCCCTGATGTATGGACCCGGGGTGTGCGCCGACATAGAGGGCAGGGCGCGGGGGGGGACGCAGGCTGCTCTCACTTCCCCTGCGTCGCTGAGGAGATCGCAGGGGGTGTCCGGACTCAGGGAGCCTTTTGGGAAGTGGCTTTTAAATTTTTTTATTTTTATTAACTAAAAAGGGGGGTCTACCTGGCTTACAAAGGGGGGCTCTACCTGGCTAATAAAGGGGGCATCTACCTGGCTACAACAAGGGGGCATCTACCTGGCTACAACAAGGGGGCATCTACCTGGCTACAACAAGGGGGCAATACCTGGCTAATAAAGGGGGGGCAATACCTGACTACAAAGGGGGCAATACCTGACTACTAAAGGGGTCAATACCTGGCTAATAAAGGGGGCAATACCTGACTACAAAGGGGGCAATACCTGGCTAATAAAGGGGGCAATACCTGACTACTAAAGGGGCTCTACCTGGCTAATAAAGGGGGCAATACCTGGCTACAAAGGGGGCAATACCTGGCTAACAAAGGGGGCAATACCTGGCTACAAGGGGGCATCTTCCTGCCTGTAAGGGGCACTACCTGGTTATGGGGGGCTACTACCTGGGTTAAGGGCAACTACCTGGCTTTCTTCCAAAGCCATTATGCAGTTAGGGGGAGTGGGTGTGGCTTTTTGAAGGGGCATGGCACACCAAAAAGATGGGCGTGTCCATGCAAACTTTTGCCGCAGCGCGCCGCCCTCCTCAATCTCCTGCTTTTCCACTTTCAAAAGTTGGCAACTATGCATAAGCAGCTGCCGGGTGAGACATCCCATAAGCCTGTGCAGGGTGGGACATCCCATAAGCATGTGCAGGGTGGGACATCCCATAAGCATGTGCAGGGTGGGACATCCCATAAGCCTGTGCGGGGTGGGACATCCCATAAGCCTGTGCGGGGTGGGACATCCCATAAGCCTGTGCAGAGTGAGACATCCCATAAGCCTGTGCAGAGTGGGACATCCCATAAGCCTGTGCAGGGTGCAGAGTGGGACATCCCATAAGCCTGTGCAGGGTGCAGAGTGGGACATCCCATAAGCCTGTGCGGGTGCAGAGTGGGACATCCCATAAGCATGAGCTTGTCAGCAGAGGGAAGCATGAAGGGCTCTGAAATTTCCTGGTAGATGGCTGTGCTGACCTTGGGCTTGATTCTGGCCACTCCACTCTTCCTCCAGACTCTGGGAACTTGGGGCGACTTGTATGAACGGGGCTGCACCAGTTCTCTGCCGTACTTTGGGCCAAAAATCTGTTGAAGCCCTGTCCGACAGATGCATGAATAGTCAAAGCTTGGCACAGTCTGCACTGAACACAACACTTTTGAATGTGCCAAAGTTTGGCGCTAAACTGCCCTCCAAATCCAGACCATGGCTGAGACAAAGTTTGGCGCACAACACTCTTCCATACATGTCATACTCTACACTCCTCTGTATCGGTTTAGATCTGGTGTGTCAGCGGCAAGTCTCATACATGTCGCCCTTGTTTTCCAAATGTATTCCAAAATGAAAACAGGACATTGGACACTGAGCACAGTCCAGTCCTTGTTCTCCTGGACCCTGGTAAGAGGCTTCTGACGTTGACCCTGGGTCCTGAGTGAAATCAGAGATGAGACAATTTTAGCCCATGTCCCGGATATGTCTGTGTGTGGTAGAAGCACTGACTCCAGTCTCAGTCCACTCCTTGCCAATCTGTCCCAAGATCTTGAATGTCCGTTTCTTGACTTTGGTCACCCCTGTTGCCTTTGCACCTTTTTCTACCACACTTTTTCCTTCCACACAACTTTCCATTAATCTGCTTTGGTCCAACCCTCTGTGAACAGTCGGCTTCTTTATCAATGAGCTTTTGTGGATTCCCCTCCTTTGGAGAAGCAATGACGTTTCGGACAATGTCAGTCGCAGTTTCCCCTTGATTGTGTCTACTGACCCCAACTAGGGACGTAAAGGCTTAGAAAACCCTGTAGTTTTGGGAAAGCATGACTCCATCCAGCCCACTTCTTATCAATCTCTCCCAAGATCTTGAATGGCTTTTTCTTGACCATCCAGGGTGTGGTCATCCCTGTTGCTTGTGCACCATTGTCTACCAAACTTTTCCTTTCATTTAACTTTCCATTAATCTGCTTTGATCCAACCCTCTATTAACAGTCAGTCTCTTTATCAATGACTTTTGTGGATTCCCCCCCCTTTGGAGGATGTCATGACTGTTTCCCCGGACAAACTGTCCCCCGGTCAGCAGTCTTCCCTAGATTGTGTAGCTACGTGCCAACTGGGGACCAAACGGGTTAGAAAAACCTCTGTGTGGGGGACCCAGGAGTCAACAACTTTACCTTCCCCTTATTTTAATTCTTTGGTCTACTGAGTCCTAGGTGGTCATTAGCTGTCACCCACATTAGAAGAAAGAAACACTTGATATCCATCGCTCTGTGGGTAATGGGTCTATACAACATGTGGGTTACTCTATTTGACTTGAATTATGGACATAAATTAACTTTTCAAATGTTTCGACTCCATAATCTGAGTCATTGTACAGGTCCATGCCTCTCTTATGATTGTAAGCTCTTTGCTCCCTTCTATTTTCAGATGGCGCGGTCTATCTCTTTGTGGTGAATCGTCCTTTTTCTCTGTCACCAAATATTATTGAGATATTTAAATTCATAGAGGAAGACCATGCTCTGCTGCATCTGAAATCTATCAAACACGAATTTCTCAACAGGTATGGGAACCATTCAACCACATTGCTCAGAGGAGACGTAAAAGAGGAGCTTTCTGAAAGAACCTTAACTGTACATGTAGAGATTCTGTATGGAGATACATTATTGGCCACTTTTTTAAGGAAAATCAGGGAGATTCGAAAAAATGACATATGAGGCATGATACGGTATATGTTGTGACTGGCCCATTTATATACAACACAAGAAGGGCATAGGACTCCTTTATCACACCCCAAATGACAGCAGCCCCCGGACCAGACCTCCTAAACAAATGTATACCATAGACTAATAACCAAATACAGACCCCAGACCCATTAAATTAATGAAGACTCCAGCCTAGACTCCCCTCAATTAATTTAGACTTTAGATTAGACCCTGTAAACAGAGACCTTACATCAGATACTCTTAATAGAGAGCCTAAAAAAAACTTTCCTAACAAATTAAAAAAACACCACCAGAAACCCTAAATCTTGCAGACCACAGACCAAACCCCCTAAAGAAATACGGATTCCAGACAAGAGTCTGCAGATGCTCACCTCTCTCCGAGACCAGATTCACTGCATAAATACAGACCCCAGATCAGAACACCCTAAACACATGCAGACCCCAAAACAGACCAACTACCGGTATGTGTAGGTCACAGACAATATTCTCCAAATTATACAGACCCCAGTCCAGGTATCCTGAAAAAATACAGACTCCACATTAGACCTACTATGTGCAGGTCACAGACAATACTCCCTAATTATACAGACCCCAGACTAGACCTACTATGTGCAGGTCACAGACCATACTTCCTAATTATACACACCCCAGACCAGACCTACTATTTATAGGTCACAGACCATACTCCCTAATTATGCAGCGAAAACTACAGCCTCCTATAGAGATATTGGGCAAGAGAAGCCCAGAGATAAAGCTACCCAGCATTCAGAGCCAATAACAACAACGAAAACTACTAATACTATCCACAATGCCTAAGGGTACAGATATCCTAAAATATAACCTTTAATGAAAATCACATAAAAAAATATATATACATATACGGCCCATAAAAAGCAGAATACTCGCCCTGAAAAGGGCGACCCCGTGCTGGAACACCCTACTTATATCTAAAAACACTACAAGGGAACGTACAAGCAAGAAACACAACCAGGTATAGAAAAAGACATAACACAACAATGACAACAAGGAGTGACTTATCTAAAGTAGTGACAATAACAACGCATCAACAATAGATTAAACATACAGTGACTCCAACAACAATACAAACTATCCGACGCGTTTCCCCCACCAATCTAGTGGGTTCATCAGGGAACAATTGGTATGTCAATACATAAATATATGTTATGGAGGGACGTAAGCATAAGACTTCCAAGACTTCTCCCGTGCTTCACCCACACTCTGGAACTCACTGCCCCAACACATCAACTCTCCTCCACTTTCACCACCTTCAAAAACAACCTGAAAACCCTTTTCTTCAGCTTGCCTACAACCCTCACTAAACTTGTCACTACTTCCCCCCACATACAGTCTGCCCCCACCTCCTGTCTCTTTCCCCTCCTTGTAGATTGAAAAGCCCTCGCGGGTAGGTCCTCTTTCCCTCTGTCGGCCAATTGTCATTATTCACTTATCATTGTACTCGTTTGATTTATGTAATGTGTGTAACCCCCTCGAATGTACAGTGCCCTGGAATCAATGGCGCTTTAAAATAAATAATAATAATAATAATAATAATAATAATAAGGCAACTTAGCTGCAATACCAGACCCGGCCTATGGACAACAGTGGTGCTGTTTTAAGGGCAACCTGCTTAATTGCTCTCCATTTTTGTCTCTCTAGTGTTAATAATATAGTTGCCGTCGGGCCCGAGAGCTTCTACGCCACCATCGATTATTACTTCTCCAGTCTCTATATGAAAATTGTGGAATTTTCCCTTGGATTATCATGGACGGGCGTCGTGTATTACAGTCCTGGTGATGTCAGACACGTGGCCACAGGATTTTATAGCGGCAATGGAATAACCATTTCTAGTGACAAAAGGTAAAGGGTCTACTCCATCGTCTCAGTGCTGACCAGTCATGGAGGTCCAAACCAGAACATACACACCAGACACTGCAAGGGTGTGTGACCTGGAGACAGCAGGTGACACACACTGGCCCAATCCTCCCACCCTACACCGGCCTGGACTACCCAGCACTTTACTGTCCTTCACCACTGACCTGCATTAAGCGGCCATTAAAGGTCAGCACATGTGCCCCAGCAATAGGTGGCAGTGTTCAGCACCTTTTTCTAACCTCATCCATTGCTGCCACAGTTGTACCGTGAAAAATAAAGTCCTGCACAACCTAAGTTACCCCCTAGATGTGTCTTGTATGAAACGCGCTGAACCTACAAATTTTTTTTGCAAAAATGTTTATAGCTTTCAATTCAAAGCAGTTATATGAACTCTTGATTGTCTTACTGTGTCTTGTTGTAGATATATCTATGACGTGGATCTCACATCACATACAATTAATGTCTTTGAAAAGAATAAAGACTGGTCTCTCACCCCAATAAAGGTAAAATGTTTAAATTTAGTTTAAATTTAGAATTTTAAATTCTGACCGTCTGTCTTTTTTTCGCAATTATCTACTTATTAATCAATCTATTTATCTATCTATCTATCTATCTATCTATCTATCTATCTATCTATCTATCTATCTATCTATCTATCTACCTCATATATATCTATCTCATATCTATCTCATATCTATCTATCTATCTCATATCTATCAATCCATCATCTATATCTATCTATCTATCTATCTATCTAAAAGAAATAAAAAAAAGACAAGATACAGGCGCACAATCGTGAAGCAGATAAGACAGGTGTGATTCAAATTGTATGAGGTCTGCTCACCTTGTGTTGTTGTGCTTTCGTTACAGAGGCACAACGCTCATATAGGTGTATTGCTCACAATTGGAGCTCTTCACCGTGGCAGCCGGGCTGTGGACAGCTTCCACGCGGGAGGGTTCCACGTGGCGAGGAAATATAGAGTATGTAGAAAAAAACAGTAGCGGCGCACTTCGTTATGATTATTCAAACACTCTGGGCTACGTAAGTGTTGGATTTATTGATCTTAAAAATAAAAAGAAGATTAAAATAGACAAATCCCCAGGTCCAGATGGCATACACCCACGTGTCCTAAGGGAGTTAAGTGATGTCATAGATAGGCCCCTATTCTTAATATTAATGGACTGTCTAATAACGGGGTATGTCCCAAAGGATTGGCGCATAGCAAATGTGGTGCCAATATTCAAAAAGGGGTCAAAAAAGTGATCCAGGAAACTATAGGCCAGTAAGCTTAACCTCTGTTGTGGGTAAAATGTTTGAAGGTTTTCTCAGAGATGCTATCCTGGAGTATCTCACTGAAAATAAATGTTTAACGCCGTTCCAGCATGGGTTCATGAAGGATCGGTCCTCTCAGACTAATCTCATCAGCTTCTATGAGGAAGTCAGTTCCAGACTGAATCGGGTGAGGCACTGGATGTCATATATCTAGATTTTTCTAAAGCATTTAATACGGTGCCACATAAAAGGTTGGTAAATAAAATGAGAATGCTTGGACTGGGGGAAAATGTGTGCAAGTGGGTAAGCAACTGGCTCACTGATAGAAAACAAAGGGTAGTAATTAACGATACATACTCTGACTGGATTGCTGTTACTAGTGGGGTACCTCAAGGGTCAGTATTGGGCCCTATCCTCTTTAACATTTTCTTGAATGATCTTACACAGGGATTGCACAGTAGAATATGGATCTTTGCAAATGATACTAAGCTCTGTAAAGTAATCAACACAATGGAGGATAATATGTTATTACAAAGGGATCTGGATAAGTTGGAGGCCTGGGCAGGGAAATGGCAGATGAGGTTTAACACAGATAAATGCAAGGTTATGCACATGGGGAAGAGAAATCCATTACATGATTACATGTTAATTGGAAAAAGGCTGGGAAAAAGTGACATGGAGAAGGACTTGGGAATCCTGGTGGACAGTAAAGTTAATTGTAGCAGCCAGTGTCAGACAGCAGCTGCCAAGGCTAACAAGTTCATGGGGTGTATTAAAAGGGGCATAGATGCACATGATGAGAACATTATTCTCCCATTATACAAGTCACTGGTTAGACCACACATGGAATATTGTGTACAGTTTTGGGCACCAGTGCACAGGAAAGACATTGTAGAGCTTGAACAGGTACAGGGCCGCCAACAGAAATTTCAGGGCCCCATACAGCTGAAGCACCTGGGCCCCCCCCCACGTTAAACCCCGCCCCCAGCAACAGGATCACCCCGCCCCCAGCAACCCGATCGCCCCGCCCCCAGCAAAAAACGGCCTCATACAGTGTGCAAAAAGAATTGTATGGTGTAGTACACCGTACCAAGAGAGTCACATATCTGTCTCACAATCATAGACACAGGGCTAATAGTAGCTCCATCCATATCCCCCTCCACCCACATACAATATCCACCTCCAACTCCACATTACACTATCCCCCTTCCACCCATCATTTCACTATCCCCCTTCACCCCTACATACAATATCCCCCTCCACCCACATACAATATCCCCTCCACGTTTCCCTTGGTCACGCACCTCACCACTTTCTAAAATAAACACCAGCAAGAAAGTAAAAGTGTAACTCCTATCACGGGGTCAGGTATTCTCGCTTTTACTATCTGGCACACATGTGCGCTGCCACTATACTAACGCCGATATAACACCACCATATGGAGACCAAATAGTGATCTGACACCAGCTCGGGTTACATCACATTACAGTGAATACAGCACTGATCCAGTAAAGTAGTACAATAACCCCTGAAATCAGGGACTCACCGGAGACGTCCTATCTGATGAGTCGTTCTCTTCTCGAGTCGTTCTTTATCCCTTCTCTTCTGCAACCGTTACACACCGCCATGATGACTTGTCCCAGCCACCACTCATTCCTGTAGAAATTACACACAAATATCTTAGAATCCTCAATTTTCCAGCATCTCTTTATCTATTCCCACCTCTATACAAACTGCCCAGGAGTGGGAGAGCGGGTACAAGCCATAACCTAGAGGCCTAGTATCCTAAGGGGATGGAGGGTGGGGAGAGAACTGGCCCCCTGGAAATAATGCTACAACTATGGCCTGCTTCCCTCTCAATTATATTACCAGGTTGGTAGTCAAGATTCTAGGTAGGTAGACAGGCCCTATTTAGGTAGGCAGACCCCCAACGGATAAGTTGGTAGGCCAGCCCCAGGTAGGTTGGTGGGTACCTAGCCACGAGACACCTTTAGTTTGTAGGCGGCCAGGGCCCCCTTTATGTTTAGGAAGAGTCAGGGCCCCTGTAGAGTTAGGTAGCCAGGGCCCCCTTTAGCGTTAGGTAGAGTCAGGGCCCCTTTAGCGTTAGAAAGTCAGGGACCCTTTAGCTTAGGTAGAGTCAGGGACCCCTTTAGGGATAGCTAGGTAGCCAGGGCCCCCTTTAGGGATAGCTAGGTAGCCAGGGCCCCCTTTAGGGATAGCCAGGTAGCCAGGGCCCCCTTTAGGGATAGCTAGGTAGCCAGGGCCCCCTTTATTTCTAGCCAGGTAGCCAGGGCCCCCTTTATTTCTAGCAAGGTAGCCAGGGCCCCCTTTATTTCAAGCCAGGTAGTCAGGGCCCCCTTTATTTCTAGCCAGGTAGCCAGGGCCCCCTTTATTTCAAGCCAGGTAGCTAGGGCCCCTTTATTTCAAGCCAGGTAGCCAGGGCCCCCTTTATTTCTAGCCAGGTAGTCAGGGCCCCCTTTATTTCTAGCCAGGTAGCCAGGGCCCCCTTTATTTCTAGCCAGGTAGCCAGGGCCCCCTTTATTTCTAGCCAGGTAGCCAGGGCCCCCTTTATTTCTAGCCAGGTAGCCAGGGCCCCCTTTATTTCTAGCCAGGTAGCCAGAACCCCTTTATTTCTAGCTAGGTAGTCAGCGCCCCTTTATTTCTAGCCAGGTAGCCAGGGCCCTCTTTATTTCTAGCCAGGTAGTCAGGGCCCCCTTTATTTCTAGCCAGGTAGCCAGGGTCTGCTTTATTTCAAGCCAGGCAGCCAGGGCCCCCTTTATTTCTAGCCAGGTAGCCAGGGCCCCCTTTATTTCTAGCCAGGTAGCCAGGGTCCCCTTTATTTCAAGCCAGGTAGCCAGGGCCCCTTTCCTTATATATAATTAAAAAAAAAAACAACACAGCCACTTACCTGGCTCCGGCTCCCGCTCCGGCCGCTCCGAGCTGCCGTCGGCTCCGTACTGCCGCCCTGCATAGGCGGCGCGGTGAAGTGACGTCACCGCGCCGCCTACGTCAGCAGTATGGGCCGGCGGCCAGCAGGCTGAGGGCCTAAAACCTTCAGCCTGCCGGCGCGATCAGCAGAGCGCAGCGCTAGTGGCGCTGTGCTCCGCTGACACCGCGCAGCCTTGGGAGTAGGGGACATTAGTCCCCGGCTACCGGGCCAGTCTCTGAGCGCTTGGGACGCAGGGCCCGGGCGTTCAGAGACCGGATGCGTGGCCGGGCCCCGGGGAGCGACGGCACTGCCTCCGGGGCCCGCAGCAGCTAGGGGCCCACACTGTGGGCCAGGCAGAGCCTGGTTCGGCGGCTGCGCCGCCAGGCCCCGCTCTGTCATGGGGAATAAGGGGGCCCACTTGCCGCGGGCCCTCTTATTCCACCGGGCCCCATACGGGAGTACTGGTTGTACCCCCTGTATGGCAGCCCTGAACAGGTACAAAGGCGTGCAACAAAAATAATAAAAGGACTGGGTGGACTACAGTACCCAGAAGATTAGCAAGATTGGGGTTATTTAGTTTAGAGAAAAGACGGCTTCGGGGGGACATAATAAATATGTTTAAATACATCAAAGGTCAATATAGAGATCTCTCCCAAGATTTATTTATACCCAGGGCTGTATCTAGAACAAGGGGGCATCCTCTATGTCTTGAGGAACGAAAGTTTCTACATAAACATAGAAATGGGATTCTTTACTGTAAGAGCAGTGAGACTGTGGAACTCTCTGCCAGAGGAACTTGTCATGGTGAATTCAATAACCGAGTTCAAAAAGGGTTTGGATGCATTTCTGGAGCGCAATAATACAACAAGTTATAGTGTCTAGGATTCTGGAGAGGGGTCATTGATCCAGGGATTTTTCCGATTGCCAGATTGGAGTCGGGAAGGAATTTTTCCCTAAAATGAGGACAATTGGCTTCTAACTCATTGGGGTTTTTGCCTTCCTCTGGATCAACACCTTAGCACAACAGGCTGAACTGGATGGACGTTTTGTCTTTTTTCGGCCTTACAAACTATGAAACTATGGAACTATATGAGGCATTTAGCTCTCACGAATAAAATCAAGTTAAAAACCCAAAGCTTTCCGCGTGGCACACCCACGCTTCATCAGAGGCAAGTAAAACAATTAATAAATATGATTTATATAGAGAACGAGATTCACATTTGAGCGGTAGTTTGAAAAATAAGCACATCACATTCTCCGTTACAAAATGTGTTATCTACAAGAACTATCAAAGGTTAAGAGTGGACAGAATAATTGTCAATCACTTAAATGTCATGCTGACAAGCGGAAGACGAGCCGAAGACGAGCCTGACTGCATGGGATACATGTCAATCAAAAAGCGCTTCTCTGGATATCTCAGAGAACTTTACTAACTACTCCAGTATTCATATGTTAATGGAATTATATAGATATAAACATATGTTAGCAATTACTAAATAGTTACCCTAGTAGAATCTGCATAAAATCTGGTATTTAGAAGACAACCAATAAACAATATAAAACGGGGATCTGCTTTTCATATTTAGTATAGAAGTCATTGGTAGCCCCTCTTAGCTGTGAGTAAAGTAGTTAGTAAAGTTCTCTGAGATATCCAGAGAAGCGCTTTTTGATTGACATGTATCCCATGCAGTCAGGCTCGTCTTCCGCTTGTCAGCATGACATTTAAGTGATTGACAATTATTCTGTCCACTCTTAACCTTTGATAGTTCTTGAAGATAACACATTTTGTAACGGAGAATGTGATATGCTTATTTTTCAAACTACCGCTCAAATGTGAATCTCGTTCTCTATATAAATCATATTTATTAATTGTTTTACTTGCCTCTGATGAAGCGTGAGTGTGCCACGCGAAATGCGTTGGATTTTTACTTGTGAGAGCTAAATGCCTCATGTATTTTTAAGATCAATAAATCCAACAGTTATGTAGCCCAGAGTGTTTGAATAATCATACCGAAGTGCGCCGCCACGGGTTTTTTCTACATACTCTATAGCTATCTATCTATCTATCTATCTATCTCATATCTATCTATCTCATATCTATCTATCTATCTATCTATCTCTCTCATATCTATCTATCTATCTATCTCTCTCATATCTATCTATCTATCTATCTATCTATCTATCTATCTTATACAGTGGGGAAAAAAGTATTTAGTCAGCCACCAATTGTGCAAGTTCTCCTACTTAAATAGATGAGAGAGGCCTGTAACTGACATTATAGGTCGACCTCAACTATGAGAGACAAAATGAGAAAACAAATCCGGAAAATCACATTGTCTGATTTGGAAAGAATTTATTTGCAAATTATGGTGGAAATAAGTATTTGGTCCCCTACAAACAAGCAAGATTTATGCCTCTCACAGACCTGTAACTTCTTCTTTAAGAGGCTCCTCTGTCCTCCACTCATTACCTGTAGTAATGGCTCCTGTTTGAACTTGTTATCAGTATAAAAGACACCTGTCCACAACCTCAAACAGTCACACTCCAAACTCCACTATGGTGAAGTCCTGCACCAGGCTGGGAGGACTGAGTCTGCAATAGGCAAGCAGCTTGGTGTGAAGAAATCAACTGTGGGAGCAATAATTAGAAAATGGAAGACATACAAGACCACTGATAATCTCCCTCATTCTGGGGCTCCACACAAGACCTCACCCTGTGGGGTCAAAATGATCACAAGAACAGTGAGCAAAAATCCCACAACCACGCGGGGGGGACCTAGTGAAGGACCTGCAGAAAGCTGGGACCAACGTAACAAAGGCTACCATCAGTAACACACTGCGCCGCCAGGGACTCAGATCCTGCAGTGCCAGACGTGTCCCCTGCTTAAGCCAGGACATGTCCGGGCCCGTCTGAGGTTTACTAGAGAGCATTTGGATGATCCAGAAGACTATTGGGAGAATGTCATACGGTCAGATAAAACCAAAGTAGAACTGTTTGGTAGGAACACAACTCGTCCTGTTTGGAGGAGAGAGAATGCTAAGTTGCATCCAAAGGACACCAGACCTACTGTGAAGCATGGGGGGGGGGGTAACATCATGCTTTGGGGCTGTTTCGCTGCAATGGGACCAGGATGACTGATCTGTGTACATGAAAGAAGGAATGGGGCCAGGTCTCGTGAGATTTTGAGTGCAAACCTCCTTCCATCAGCAAGGGCATTGAAGATGAAACGTGGCTGGGTCTTTCAGCATAATAATAATAATAATAATAAACTTTATTTATATAACGGCAACATATTCCGCAGCACTTTACAAATTCAAGGGTAAACATACAGACATTACACATTAAAAGTACTTACAAATGAGAAACAAGGTGTGAGGGCCCTGCTCGTGAGAGCATGACAATGATCCCAAGCACACTGCCAGGGCAATGAAAGAGTGACTTCATAAGAAGCATTTCAAGGTCCTGGAGTGGCCTAAACAATCTCCAGATCTCAACCCCATAGAAAACCTTTGGAGGGAGTTGAAAGTCCATGTTGCCCAGCGACAGCCCCAACACATCACTGCTCTTGAGGAGATCTGCATGGAGGAATGGGCCAACATCCCAGCAACAGTGTGTGCCAACCTTATGAAGACTTACAGAAGACGTTTGACCTCTGTCATTGCCAACAAAGGAGATAGAACAAAGTATTGAGATGAACTTTTTTTTTATTGATCAAATACTTATTTTCCACCATAATTTGCAAATAAATTCTTTCCAATTCAGACAATGGGATTTTCGGGATTTGTTTTCTCATTATGTCTCTCATAGTTGAGGTCGACCTATGATGTCAGTTACAGGCCTCTCTCATCTTTATAAGTGGGAGAACTTGTACAATTGGTGGCTGATTAAATACTTTTTTTCCACACTGTATCTAATTATCTCATATCTATCTATTTATCTATCACATATTTATCTATTATTATTATTATTTATTTTAAAGCGCCATTAGTCCCAGGGCGCTGTACATTTGAGAGGGTTACATGTATAACATAGGACTAAACAAAGTACAATAAATGACTAATCACTGGTATAGAGGGAGAAAGGATCCTGCCCGCTAAGGTTTACAGTCTACAAGGGAGATGTAGAGAAACAGAATGTGTGGGGCAGATATGCTTTTGTGGTGGAGTAATAGTGGCGGGGTTATTGTAGGGTTGAGGCTTCTGAAGAGATGGGTTTTCAGGTTGGTTTTGAAACTAGCAAGGATGAAGAAGAGTCTGACGTTTTGGAGAAGTGAGATCCAGAGTAAGTCTTGGAGACAGATCTATCTATCTATCTATCTATCTATCTATCTATCTATCTATCTATCTATCTATCTAACATCTTATGTAATCTATCTGATCCAAATTCATCACTATCTATCATAAAAAACCCCATATCTGTTCTATTACTATTTCTATTATCTTCTATGATGAATGTAATATAATTTGATCCAAGTTCATCACTGGGATGCTCCGTTGCATAGGAAATAAACCCTCGCAGGGGGTCCTGCTTCAAAGGATTTAATATTTATTTCACACATCTAGCAAACTCCTTGGGACTAAAGGTATCTACAGTCAGAGTTGAGGAGATGATCAGAGGCTTGAGTCAGACACTTGGGAGCCTTGGTTTCAAAGGGAATAATGGAAATGCTAAGAGATATACCCACATACCGGTTATATAGTTGAGAACCCGGGAACGAGACACATGCACACCTGAGTCTCCCTCCTTTCCTGGATCCAGGGTTGGGAAGATATGAAGAACTCCTAGTAGGAATCTGGCAGAAAAGTCATATTTGGTATCCGAACATAGCTGGGGTTCAGCTGGGTCCAATAGTACTACAGCCACCTTTCTGTGGCCTTCCCAGGAGAAATTGTGACCCACTCTAGTTTATAAGAGTCAGCTACATGGCCCAGAGGAGAGGAGGGCATCAAACCATCCCTGGGGCATGAAGGGATGTGACCAGATAGGGTTAAAAGTGTGTGCCGGGCAGTAGCTTCTTGTTCGTCGGAGGAAGGACTCAGGAACTCACTTGCATCACACGCCGCCATGGGGCTGCAACGGGCTGAGGACGAATACCACGTCACTGACATGTACCTGGTCGGCTACATACAGCTTGTCACCCCATACCTGTATTTTTATATCCGACCATTAGATATTTCTCTATTCCCTGTGTATGTAGTGTTTTGTCTAGTGTGCCCATAAGGCAATTAAATATCCAAAGATTTTGGGCTGCTCTCTTATCTCGATCCATGAATCCACATGACCGTGTTCTGGGTCTTATGTTGTACGTACCGGAAGGTATCTGGCCCGATAAAATTCTATCACGGACGGGGCTTATATCTAACATGGAACTGGTGGCAGTCTTCTGGGCCAGCGGAGTCCAGTTTCACTGGTGCTACTGAACAGGGGTCTCTCAGCCGGACAGGATTGTGGGCAAGTGTTGTGCCATGCTGGCTGTCACATGGGTTATCCTCTCTCACTCATCGTGCCTCCATGTGCCAGCGTGGACATGGGGTATGTGTGAAATGGTATCCAGCTGACCTTACGTAACCCTAAGGGGTGTGGAACGTCCATATATGTCACATATTGGGTCACGTGTCTGGCAGCATTGGCGCATACAGGCTAGTTCTAAATAACTTGAAAGCAGTATAGGATATGCCAGTTTATATGAACCTGTTCTACTGCAGTTCATACATTTGGCGCATCATAGGTGCAATTCTGGTAGTGGTAGTGATTTTCCTTGGTGGACCACAGGTCCCAGCAAGACCTATGGTGTGCTGGCTATTGCCGTATGTACAATAAAGGCTAAGAGCAGAAAAATTTAATTTCCACACTGATCACCATCTGATTAAAATTAGTTTAATTTAATGTAGCAAAGAGGAAAAATAAAAGAATCAGAACAAAATTTTATAATTAACATAATTAATTTTTCATACATGAACTCAATACATTGCACTAGTCTCGATAGAGAAAAGAAGTAACAGTTAGAATACAAATGTAACTGTTCCTAACTATAATTGACAGTAAGGGTGCTTAACACTGTATTTTTGGTGCGTTTTTCTGCAGAAATTCACAGCTATTAAAACCAAAAAACGCACTGTGTGAAAGCACCCTAAGGCTATGTTCACATGGCTTAATTGCGGGATGTATTTCGGCCCGCAATTACGCCGTGTGTACGGGGGCGGGACTGGGGCGGGGGGGGGGGTGGGGGGAGGGAGGCGACAGCTCGGCGGCCATAAACATTGCATTAACACAGGACGTATTGCCATGAATAAGTAGCATGTCACTCTCTATCCGCTCGACGTATTGTGCAAGCAGGGAGAGGAAATGTAATCCATAGTTCTCCATGAGAACTGTGGATTACCATAATGACTCGGACATATTTCAGCCCGTAATTCACGCAGTACGATGCGAATTACGGGCTGAAATATGTCCCAGAATAAGCCGTGTGAACATGGCCTAATAGCTCCTTATCTCTTGCAACATTTTAACCACAAATTGAGACTGACACAGGGAGAGTAGTGTGACATAGTAGACATTTAAAAGGGTTGTCTCACTACAAGGATTGCTTTTTATGTTAAAGATCTTGCAAAAACAGGTCACTTTTCAATATGTGTCCATTACCAGTGTCCTACCTACTCCTAGATATCCCCTCTGTATGGGCTGCATAGCTCTCAGGCGCTTTAGCTTTCAGACCTGTTTATCTCTTCCTTATAGGCTGCCAGATGGTTGCCTTAGCTACAGACCTGGTTCTACTGCAGCTAGTAGGAGCCAGTAAAAACACCCCCGGAATTTAAAATGAAACCAAGAAAACAGAACTGAGGTAAGATGAATCAATTTAGTGAGACAACCCCTTTAACAGTATGATTGACGTTTAGGAGTTTCTGTTCTTCTCTATAGAGATTAAAGCAGTTCATTGAGTATATAAAATTTATTATGTTAATAATCAAATTTTGTTCTGAATTTTATCATTTTCTTTTTTTATAATTAAAATCTAACAAAAATACATTTTTTATACTTTTATCTAGTATATTAATTTTCGTTCATCAAAATACAAGTCAGTGATTCAGCCTTTATTCCACATACAGCAGTAGCCGGTACACGACACATCTCTGAGACTTGTGGTGGCCATACATGACCACTACCATAGTTTCTATTCACTGACATGCTATTCTAACACCTTTTCTTTTCTTTCTAGCCTGCTATCTGTAATCACTGATAACACTCCGCTAACTCTGTAAATACCCGATAGAGAACGGAATTTATAGAAGATGCTGAATTGATTTCATGAATTTATATTATTTTATAAAATATTAATTTTAGATAAGATAATTTATATACATTTTATAGGAGATAATTTAATATTTTTTGGATGATATAATTTAATATTAATTTTATATTATATAATGTAATATTTATTTTATTTTACTTAGTTTTAGATATTTTGATAATTATTATAGATTTGTTTGTATTATGATAGTGATATAAGTTTGGAAATAATTGATACTTTTTTGCCCTAATGGCAAATCTAGTTCCACTTCGACAACATTGGCCTCAGACACAACACTGTTAACTTGGTCTGGCTGTTCTAACGGTTCTGTGCCTACTTTTGGTGTCCCACATTCATAGATGACTCTTATCCTATGAATATGGTGAGGAACACCCCCACCCCACCCCAGAACCGCCCCCAACATCTTTGGGGCATTACAAAGTGTCAGGGCAAGCACCGATTGCTCCATAGTTTGGAGTGCGACTGCTCATACATCTACAGAACAGGGCTATGACAGCTTTCTGGCCTCTAATCGCGCCGGAATACCGGTCGCTCTATGTGGCTATTGGGACAGTATTTGGGTAAGAGGTATTTCTATATGGTCTTTACAGGGCTGCCATCAGTAATTTTGGGGCCCCTTACAGGTGAAGTATCTGGGCCCCCTTTCTAATTACTTGTTCCTGTGTGTTGCACCGTATCAGTGGGCCCATTTTTTCTTATCAGGTCCCCTGTCGGTAGTACTACCAGTAATACCATGGTACCACCCCTGGTAATTTAGTTTATCTTTCCCCCCTTGTTCTTTTCTCTTTTGAATACCCCCACCCTCCTCTTTTGAGTCTCTCCTTGGCGGTCACTCTCTTCGCACCTATAACCCTCAGTGCCCACATGATGAACCTTTAAAGCGTTAACTGTCCCAAGCTTTTCTTTCATTTTAGGCTGTAGATCTAGATACACTTGTGGATAACCTTTCAGTGGATCCAGTCACTGGGGACATTTGGACAGGAGCTCATCCAAACATGTACAAATTCTTGGCATACAATCCAGAAGATCCCCCCTGGTCAGAGGTCAGTAATGATATATACAGTTATGTATACGGGGACATGCAGTTATATGTGCTCTAGTCAGGGCCATCTTTTCTATTGGGCACACTAGGCAGTTGCCCAGGGGCCCCAAGTGGTCTATGTATGTCCCATAAACATACCCTGGATCCCTTGGTTGACTTTGCTTATTTAACTGTTTGTGTATTTTTAGGACGTGCAAACAGTTAAAAACCATGATGGAGAAGGGAGCCAAAGGCTCCCTGCCCTGCGAAATAGTCTTGTAGGCTGCAGCCAGACATAAGTGGCCTGATAATATGAGTCTGCTTGGGGGGATCTCGAGCAGGGCCGGGACAATGGGTAGGCAGAAGTGGGCGGTGGCCCAGGGCGCCACCTCTGTCACTCGGCAGGGGGGCGCAGTTATCTACTGTGAAGCTACACAACTAAAAAGTCAGAACTGCTGCAGTAGCTCACGCTACTAAGCAGTGGCCAGATGACCTTTTGCATTGACTGCCGGTCCGTCCCAGCCCACACACATGCCCCTTCCATCCCTGTTCTTATGTTGCTGTGTTCTGCGGAACGTCACTTCATTCTGAAAGAAGGCTCCGCTCAGATCACTGAGGCCCCACCGCCCTCTGCTTCCAAAGCTCCGGGGTCGAAGCGGACCAGAGAGACAGTTCACAGTCACTTAGCTTTCCCACTAATTGTGTGCAACTTCAGAGAGTGCGCACAGGAGGAGCTCTGCCTGCTCCTTGCACTGAGCGGGACTGGTCGGGAGCGGAGGAGAAGGGGACGCATTAATTTGTAGTGAAAAGTCTGCAGGCTCTCACTATTAATAATCTTCCCTAAAGGTGCGACCCGTCCAGCTCCCTGCATAGTTCAGGATAAAGCTGGACTGAGCGTTCAGGCTGAACTGGTGTCTGTCATCTCCACCACACTGATAAGGAATGAGATAAGAGACCACAGACATCAGTTCAGAGTGTGCAGCCTCCCAGCTCTTTCTGCAAAACGTAAAATGTATTGTGAACATCCCCCCTCATGTACCTATTATATGACACACACATACATTATACTTATACATAGAAAAAAAAATATATATATATATATATATATATCCATGTGTATCAGTATGTATACACATATAATAAATATGTAGCTTGTTTATCTGTATTATCAGGACTCTATAATAGATAATCTATGCATATTAATATAGATGGTCTCTTATAGAGCTAGTCCTAATAATAATGAGCGGTGATATAGTAAAACTGGTTGGTTTCATTAGGGTATGTTCACACAGGCAGGATACGCTGTTGATTTTCCACAATGGATTTGCATGCAAAAAACACAGGATATCATAGAAGCAGCAACGTAAAAAAGATATGCAGAAATCTCATTCACACGATAAAAAAAATCCACATTGTTTTGGATTTTATCCCCTTCAGGTTGCAGCAATTTTCTGATTTTTTGCTTTTTGTTTTTCCTCTCCACCTTCCAACATCCAGAATTTTTTTTTAACACATATGATTTTTTTACACATATGAGGGCTTTTATTTTGCATGACAAGATCTACTTTGTAATGGTGTCATTCACTGCACCATATAATATACTGGGAAACCCCCAGAATGTTCTATGTAGGGAGGAACATGGAAAAAAAAACTAAATTGTGCAATTTGCAAGTTTTGTTTTTATAGCGTTCACTGTTTACTATAAATGACATGTGATCTGTGTATTCTGTATGTTGGTGCAATTTCCATGATACCAAATTTGTAGCGTTTTTAGTATATTTTAAATTTTTTTTAACTTTTTCTATTTTTGCCGCCAGAGTATTGTTTTTATTAGTACCATTTTGAGGTATATGTGACTTTTTGATACGTTGGGAATTTATTTTCTTCTATCGTGTTCACCAAATGGGATAAATGATGTTATATTTAAAAAGATCATACTTTTACAGACACGGTGTACCATATTATTATTTTTTTATTTGTAAAATAGCAAAAGGAAGGGCTTGAACATGCAGTCGCTTGTCTTATATACAGCATTCAATTCATTAGACATTACACCCTGCCTATGGTAGGGTATAACAGGTATACAGATATATGATAGCTACGGAGACATTCATAAGGTCTCTGGCTGCCATGGCTGCCGCGAGGAGGTGATTGGGAACTGCAAAGGATCGTGGTCATACACTATATTATTTAGACACTGTGTGGTCTTCTCGATGGCATCTAAATGGTTTTCCTAGGAGTAGGGTGGGGAGATGGGAGGGGGCGCCATTTGCTCTATTTGCCTAGGGCGCCAAACTGCCGTGTCCCGGCCCTGATCTCGAGGCATGGCCAAGTGGGATGTCATGTATTTGGCAGGGTCCAGGGGCCCATAATTCTGTTAAGACGGCTCTGGCTCTAGTGGTGGTAACCTAGACAGGACCTCAAATAGATGTCCATGGCCTACAAAATACACCGAGCAGGGGGGCGCTGCAGTCATTGTTGACTCATGTGAGGGGAACAGCAGATGAGCGAGAACTGAAGGCCTATAATGTACTGTCGCTATCTTCTATGCTCACTGTCCCCCTCTGCTGACTAATACACTTTTCACACCTGCCAACAGCAGTAAGCAAAGGGGTAATAAGTGCTCCGGCTGTCACTTTTAACCCCAATTATCAATTTTTCTTAGCAAAATACCCCAATTCAAAGTCCCCGTCCCATCATGAGTTGCTCATTAGGAGTACAGCATGAGGACAGAGCATGTGTCTCTCAATGACGTGGTGTGTCCCTGCCAGGGTTCATGCATCACAGATTGGAAGGTCAGTAACTAGACAACTCCTATAATAATATATATCTTCCTCAAAACTAAGCCAGCCACAGTGCCTCCATAACAAAACAAGATGCAGTACCCTAAAAAAGAGATAGCAACTGTGTTCCCCAAAGAAAGCTAAGTGCAATGCCCCCAGGGCAGAGCTAGACACAGAACCCATTACCAGGGCTAGCTACAGTGCTCGCATGACACAACCATAGGAAAACAGAGCTGCCACAACAACAAAACATAACAACCGCAATACCTATATATATATATATATATATATATATATATATATATATAATATATATATATATATACATTTTCCCACAACAGATGTTAAACTTACTGGTCTATAATTACCTGGGCAAGACTTGGAGCCTTTTTGAAGACGTGAACCACATTTGCCTTGTGTCAGTCTCCTGTTACTATACCAGTCACCAGAGAATCTCTAAACATCAATATACAGAGGCACAGAGATAACCGAGCTGAGCCCTTAATTAAATTATATCATTATTATTAATTATATCAGATACATCAACAGTACTGGCACAGCCTATCGCAACATATATATATAAATATATATATATATTATATATATATATATATATATATATATATATATATATATATATAATATATATATATAAAGGCGCTAGGCAGTGCTAATACTGTTAATACATCATCTGATATAATAAATTGGTAGTGGAGAAATGGTCCAAGCCAGGTTAAATAGACTGAATGTGAACAAGGCTCCAGGCCCTGATGGCATACACCCAAGAGTTCTTAAAGAGCTCAGCTTGGTTATCGATGCGCCTCTGTACATTAGTATAGTACCAGGAGACTGGCACAAGGCAAATGTGGTTCCCATCTTCAAAAAAAGGCTCCAAGTCTTGCCCAGGTAATTATAGACCAGTAAGTTTAACATCTGTTGTTGGAAAAATGTTTGAGGGGCTCATAAGGGACTTTATAAAGGAGTATGTTGACAAACACAATATTATTAGTGATTGCCAGCATGGATTTACTAAGGACAGAAGCTGTCAGACCAATCTGATCTGTTTTTATGAGGAGGTGAGTAGAAGTCTGGATAACGGGCAGCTGTGGATATTGTGTTTTTAGAGTTTGCAAAGGCGTTTGACACTGTCCCTCATAAGCGTTTATTGGGTAAATTAGAATCCATTGGGTTAGAGATAACGGTGTGTAATTGTATTAAAAACTGGCTGCTGGATCATACTCAGAGAGTGGTGGTAAATGACTCCTACTCTGAGTGGTCCCCGATTGTGAGTGGTGTGCCGCAGGGATCAGTATCGGGTCCTCTCTTATTTAATGTATTTATTAATGATATAGTGGAAGGGATCAATAGCATGGTTTCGATTTTTGCAGATGCCACCAAGCTATGCAGGGTAGTGCAATCTATGGAAGATGCTCATTTAAAAAGCAAGCAGACCTGGGCACACTGAGTGCTAGGGCATCCACTTGGCAAATGAGGTTCAATGTGGATAAATGTAAGGTTCTGCATCTGGGTAGAAATAATCTGCAGGCATCATATGTCCTAGAGGGAATGAAAAACTCAAGAATCTTTTGTTGAGAAGGATGTGGGTGACCTGTAGATCATAGATTACAGAACCGCACAATGTCAATCAGCTGCCTCTCAGACTAGCAGGATATTGGCGTGTATTAAAAGAGGCCTGGACTCGCGGGATAAGGATGTAATATTACAGCTGTATAAAGCATTGGTGCGACCTCACTTAGAATATGCTGTTCAGTTCTGGCCTCCAGTTTATAGAAATGATGTAATGGAGCTGGAGAGAGTGCAAAGACGAGCAACCAAACTTATAAGGGGAATGGAGCATCTTAATTATGAGGAGAGGTTAGGAGAATTAAACTTATTTAGTATTGAGAAAAGACGGCTCCTTGAGGGACATGATTAATTTATATAAATATATAAATGGTCCCTACAAAAAGTATAGGGAAAGCTATTTCATGTAAAACCCCCTCAAAAGACAAGGGTACCTTTCCTTCATCTGGAGGAAAAAGAATTCAATCTCCAGAGGAGAAAACCCTTTTTCACCATGAGAACTGTGAATCTGTGGAATAGCCACCTGAGGAGCTGGCACAGCAGGAACAGTTGAGGGTTTCATGAAAGGCTTAGATAGCTAATTACTACTTAATAATAACAATACTTATGTAGCTGTATAACACATCTAGATCCAGACTGATGGCAATTTTGGGAGCAGAAATTAAATGCTCATTTAGAACAAACTGGTTCTTGCCTTATGGGTTTCAAGTCTTTATCAGTAGGGGAAACAAAGCTTAAAAATTCCTTATCGCCCTCCCTTCATCCACATTTTCCCCACCCCTGGTTGAATTTGATGGACATGTGTTTTTCCAACCGTACTATGTAACACAACTATAACAACACCGAGCCAGCCTTAGTGCCCCCATAACACAATCATAATAAGACAAACCAACCACATTCCCTTCATAACAAAATCATAACAAAACAGAACAAACCACAGTAACCCCATAACAGAACCAGATATAGTGACCCAAAATAGAACATGCCGCAGAACCCTTTAACAAGATCAGCGTTCCCAAAAAAGAGCCACCCAAAGTGCCCCCACAACGGAACTGGACACAGTACCCTCTATTAGAACCAGCCTCAGTGCCAGCATGACATAACGTAAGAACAGTTAGCCACGTTGTACCATAACAATACAGAACAAGCGACGATACCCCCATAACAAGACAGAGCTTGCCACAACGAAACAAAACAAAGACCCAAATTAGAGAAAACCACAGTCCCCTTTAACTCCTTTCTGACATTAGACATATGCATACGTCCTGGCGATCGTGCGGACTTACAAGCGAGCCCCGCACGATCGCAATATGGGACCAGCCGTAAATTACCGCTGGCTTCATGCCGAATCATCCCCGGTCGGAGTGAGCTCCGGCCACGGGTGATTAATGCTTCATTACCGCAGCCTGTCATGGTCACAATAATGAAGCTGCAGGCAGGAGGAGTGAGCTCCTTCTGCCTACGATCGGTGCAGTAACGGCGCTCCACGCTGTCACTGGCCCACTCACCCGACTCCCCGGATGCTTTCTGAAGGCATCCGGGTAGTCTGGTGACATCACCATGCCCACAATGCATTGTGGGCATGGTGATTGACGGTTACCAAGGTGACCAGTACACAGCAGCAATGCTGTGTACTGGTCTGCTATTGTAACAGCAATCTGAAGATTACTATTAAAAATCCCCTCTGGGGAAAAGTGAAAAAATGTGGAAAAAAAAAAAAAAGTAAAAAAAGTAAAACACAAACAAAAATAAAATAGAAAACACGTACACCGCCCTTTTCCGCTTTACAAACGCCAATCGCCACAAAAAAGATCGAAAATAAATAAAATACCCATATTTGGTATCGCTGCATTCGTAACGACACGCCCTATAAATCTGTCACATTAATTAACCCGCACGGTGAACGCCGTAAAAAAAAAAAAAAAAAAAAAACAATCACAGAATTTGCGTGTTTTTTTCACCCCGAAATAAAAAAAGATCATAAACCCCAAGTTGTCCCAAATTTTAAAACCCCGTTCAAAAAAAAAGCCTTTAACATCTGTATACGGAAAAAAAAAAAGTTATGGCCTAAAGGAATAGCGGGGGCATAAATATTGTTTACAAAATAAAAAACTTTTTTTTGTGCTTTAAAAAAAAAAAAATTAAAACTTTTGGGGTTCCCCCATAATGTATCGACCGAGAGTAAAGCTGTTAAAAAAAAAAAAACAGACTGGGATTGCGTTTTTCTTCCCCTGCCTTGCAAAAAACGGATTTAAAAACTATCAAAAAGTCTTGTCCCAAAAAAAAAGTCCCAATAAAAAGTCAACTCCCCGCAAAAAACAACCCAAAACCGCCCCGCATACGAAAAATTAAAAAAGTTAGGCTGTCAGAATGAACAACAAAAAAAAAAAAATTTTTATAGACCTATTTTATTGTGTAAAATAAAAAAACATAAAAAACTATATAAAATCTATTCATTGCAATCGTCCGACCCTAGTAAAGTTATCTACCATTTACACTGCCAGGAACGCTGTAAAATTGAAGCCATAAACCAAAGGCTATTTATCCTGGATCTAAATGAGCAATGGCAAAAACTGAGACCCTTGCCAACTTGTAAGCGAGTTTGCTCTCATGAGCAATCACTCGCAGGGGTAGATGTGGGGGGATGGTAGCATGGAGGTGCAGGAACATAGGCGCTAGCTGGGTAACGTTAGGGGGCATCCCCACGGCACAGGACAAATAGGGGGTTCCCCCATTTTTTTTTGGCCCCCTCTCCACCCCGGGGGGGGGGGGGGGGGGCTTTTTTCCCCGATGAGCGGAGAACCCTCCCCCCTCCCCTTGAGAACACATCTTCGTCCCGGGAAACGGATGGAAAATGGTGCTTAATCATGTTTTGCTGCCCGGGCGCGGCGGCAAACGCCGGGCGGAAAAACCCCTGCAGTGGGACGGCTCAAGGGGTTTTTTTAAAAAGCACAATTGTGCTAATTTTTGGCCCTTTTTTTAGGCGGTTGAAAAACCGCAAAAAGGCTAAAACCCTCCGAAAACCCCGGCCATGGGGGCATGGCCTTAGAAAGAAGGGTAGAGGGAAAAGGGGTTTAGGGG
>JAODAL010026268.1:0-57078 GCA_025379985.1 Phyllomedusa bahiana
GGGCAGGAGGGCTTTTGGGCACCCTCTGGGTGCTGGTCCCAGTAGCGACTGCTACCTCTGCACCCCCTATAGCTACGCCTCCGCTCCTGCCATCAGAGATGAGGACTGGAGGTAACTCTGATCCCCGCTGTTTAACTACTTAGATGTCGAGGCACTTTTACAGTTATTTTTCCAAGACACAGTTGATGCAGCGATGACCACCAGAAGTAATACGGTAAAACTTGATTTCTTTTATTGGAACTTGATAAAAGACACAAGCAGTCATAGCTGCTATGACTAAGGGTGGTGTACGCACCCGAAACGCGTAAGCCTAACTCTATTTTTTGAGGCTATTTGCATATGGGAATGCTTGTGTCTTTTATCAAGTTCTAATAAAGAAATCAAGTTTTACCGCATTACTTCTGGTGGTCATGCTGCTTCAACTGTGTCTTGGAAAAGTATCTGGATCACGCCCTAGGCTCTGGGCGCATGCGTGCTGATCATACCACCAAAGCTGGATCGTATTTGCGGTGAGCTGACCTTTTGCCTTTTTGACTGTACTTTTACAGTTATGCACTATCCCCTGATCAGGTCCCCCATGACATAATCGTGGGGTGCCACCCTGATAGTCATGGCAATTGAGAGCCAAATGCAGGACTCCAGACCTGCCATCTTACTGACCCTTTTACATCCTGCCATAGATATAGTTTAATAGGAGAGCTGTAATGGTAGTCTTTAATACATAAAAGGGCAACTAAAATTAGATTTTTTTTTTGTTTTTTTTTTTAAAGTTATTAGTTTTAAAAATGTAAAAAAGTTAAAGTTAAGAATACCCCCCCCTAATTAAAAAATAAATAAAAATATTTAAACATAATTTGTATCACCGCATACACTCCATTACTATATAACCTTATTTATCCTGCACAGTGAGTGCCATAAAAAATACTCAGTTCCCCAAAATTCTTTTTTTTAAGCCTCCCCAAAAAGTGATTAAATATTCGCAGGTAACCAAAAATGGTACCAAGGAAAAACACAGTCTGCAAAAGGTGACGAGCCTTTACACAGGTCCATGGACGGTAAAATGAAAACGTTATTGGTCTCAAAAAAAGAGGATACAAAGCAAATTGAAAAAGAAATTAAAAAATTAATCAGATTCATAGTGACCTGCAGAATAAAGTTAACGTCAATTACACCTCCGCCAATAAAAGATGGGGCAAATTTATTATTCCTATATAACCTAGCTGGAGAAGACGCGGCCATAAGCACCGTACGTCAAAACCAGGCATTTGAACTTTTCCGGTGGGGAGTGAGGATAGAATACATCTTACCTATTTGCCTATGTCTCCAAAATGCCTTGTCCTGGCCCTGGATGGGTATATGGAGAGGGGAATAGCATATCCTTGTTAAAGCTTTTTCTCTCTTACCACCCAGAAGCCTGGTATACTGGTAAATTACTTTTCTACCATCTGTCTTATCTTGAGATGATGGCGTGAAGTAACCAGCACGATTTTGTGATACTCTGTCGGGAGTTGTTTATGCTGTATGTATCTATGTGGTCAAAAAGTGGTTGTGATGGGAATTGCAGCACGTTGAAGGTTTTATTTGCATGTCCTGAAAATGTAATGAATTTGCATTTTAATAAATTGGAGTCCTTAATGAATTCAGGTGGGCAAATCTGTAATTGAAAGGAAATTGCTTCCGAAATGTTATATGCCCAGTAAGGGTTGTTTACCCCCCAAAGGGTTTTGAGCACCGCATGTCAGGTAAAGGCCAGGCATTTGAACTTTTCCAGTGGGGAGTGGGGATAGAATCCAGTTTACCTATTTGCTTATGTCACCAAAATGCCTTGTCCCGCCCCGGGGAGGGGGTTAACGCATGGGGGAAAATACTTCCTTTTTTAAAGCTTTTTCCCCTCTTCCCCACCCAGAACCCTGGTATACTGGTAAATTACTTTCCTACCTTCATCATATCTTAAAGAAAAAGGCGGACGAAATTCCCCCCTGATTTTGTGTTTACTCTGTCGGAAGTTGAAAAAGTTTTATGTATCTATGTGGTCCCAATTATTTGTGATGGGAATTCCCAGCCCGTTAAAGGGTTTTTTATTCGCATGTCCGAAAAATGAAATGAATTTGAATTTTTAAAAAATTTGGGAAATTCCTTATTAAATTTTAAAGGGGGGACACATCAAAATTGAAAGGAAATCGCTTCCGAAGTGTGATATGCCTAATAAGAGTTGATACACCCGTATGGGGGAGTGTCCACCTTTTTTTTATGCAACAATATGTATAGCCATGCCATTTAGAGATGTATTTTCTTTTATTTATGTAGCCCGTTAAAATTCCAAAAAAGGCTGAAAGAAAATTTGTCATTTTAATAAAAGGGCCCCCATTGGGGCTCAAAAACCCAAAAATACCAGTTTAACCCTTCGCTTTTTTGGGGAATTGGAGAGGAGCGGTGTCCCTGGAAAAAAAACCCATGCAAAATGGGGAGAACACCCAAAAACTCCATGTCATGTTTTTTCTTGGGGAATTTTAACCCCAGGCCCCAAAGAAATTTAAAAGGCAACAGTGCCAACCACTGAGCCACCATGCCAACTATACGTGGTTCTATTATGGGGCCACTGCCCCTAAAACATTTAAGGAATGTGTCAAGTACTAAAAACGGGGGACACTAGGTTGTTGTACAATAGAAACCCTATAGCCAGCATTGTTATGACATTTCAACTCTGGTATTCCTAGCTGTACCTGTTGGGAAAACCCTTGGGGGTGGGGGGTTTCTAAACAGCATTCACAAGGCTACAGAGTTACAGGTTGATTTTTTGTCAGAAAACAAACAAGCCCCTGTGCTGCTCTTTAAACACAGCAGGAATGACATCCCCATCTAAATCCGGGGCCCTGCTACAGCAGGGACAGAGGGAAGCTTGTGTACACAAGCAGGTGATAAGAAACTGCTGTAATTCTCAAAGAAAGCTAAATCAGAGCAGCAGTGTATTTAAAAAATCATTTTATTTATTTTTTCCCTATAGGGTTGTTAAGCTAATCAATGAGGTGGGGTGGTACCTTTTAAACAAGAAAAATACCATTTTGGGGGTCCATGAACTGGGACCCCACAGTGCTAAGAAAAAAGGGGGTTGGGCCCGAAGCCCCAAAAAAAAATTTCCATTTTCCAGTAATAATCTGGGAAAAATGAATTTTAAAAAACAAAAAAAGCACCGTTTTTTGTAAGTTCGCAGGGGGGGGTTACCAAACCCTGACCTGCTTATTTGAATCCCTGGGCCCCTTTAAAAGGGGTTTTTTCCACGATGTTTTGTTGAGTGGGAAACCTCCAAAATGGGTATTTAATACTTTTCAAAATAATGTGATTACAAAAGTGAAGCCTCTGGGGAAAATACAAGCCCTTTCCCTTTCAGCCCTTAGTTTCTTAAAAATTTACATTTGAACGAACGGAGGGTGACAGGGGCTACCTGGGGGCGCTTAAGTTTCTGCACTCTAATCTGATGGCAGGGAAAAATTGACACCTCCCTGCTTTTCCCGTTTGTGTTTTTCCCGCCCCCTTTCTCCCTCCTAGGGGCCCTTTGTGGGTTTGTTTTTATTCTCTTGAGAGTTAAGAGGTAAGGAAGTCAATACTTGGCCAAAAAACCCCTTTTTTAAAAGGGGTTTTCTACTAATTGAGCCTTCTTTCCTCAGTCCCCGTTTTTTTTCTTTCATTTTGAAAATTTAGGGGCATGTTTTCTGATTTTACTAGGGGTGCCCGTAGAAACCAGGGCTGTAGCTATTGCAACCCGTGTTGGCAGCCTAATTTAGGAGAGGTAAAAAAGGTCGTAGCTAAGCGACCAGTTTCTGGCGCCTATTAGAAGAGATTGAAAAAGGTCTGTAAAACAAAACCCACCAGAACTGACAGCCTATCAGGAGAGGGGTAAACCGGCGTAGCTATAGCGCCGTGTGGCAGCCTTCAGGAAAGTGGGGGAAAAGGGCTGTACTATAGGACCAGTGCTGGAGCCTATCAGGAAAAAAGTGGAAGGGCTGTAGCATAGCAACCAGTGCTGCCAGCCTATCAAAGGGGCGATCCCAACAGGTCTTTAGCTATAGCAACCAGTCTGGCAGTCTATCGGGGAAAATCAAACAGGTCTTTAGCTATAGCGACTGAGGAGGATGCAGCCCATAAAAAAAGGGATATCTTTAGAATAGGTAGGAATGTTAATGGACAAAATTACAAAAATGGGCTTTTTTTTGCAAGATCTTTAACATAAAAAAACAAACCTTGTAGTGAGACAACCCCTTTAAGTAGTGTTTGTACACAAGTTGCTGTTCCTAAATAAGGCTTATGAAAACTTTTAAATATGAAAAACGCCTTCACTGAAAATGTCAGTCCTGGCAGACGGGCAACACTTCCCAGGTGTCTACAAAAATTTCCCAAATTAAAGCTAAAAATTACCCGCAGGAAAGCGCCAGGCAGCGTTGGCTTAATTGTATTTTTAAACTTTTCGTTGTAAATTTTGAAAAGTTTTGTAGCTTTTTTTTTTTTATTCTCAAATGCAAAACCCGGGTTTCCTAAAGCGAAATTTGTAAGTGTTTTTAGATTAAGATCCCCGTTTCCCCAAACTACAGAATTTTCTGAGTTAACCCAAAAAAAAAAAAAAAATACAGAAAAAAAACAAGATTTATTAAAACAAGAAAATAACACAAGAATTAGAAACAGCAAAAAATGAATCGTGTTACCCCGGATGTCCCCAAAGAGCAAAAGACGCTCTGAAGATCTATCACGTTTACAGCCTTAGGGAAATCCAAAAAATGTCTTCAAGGGCAAAAAGGGGGGCAATTTAAAGGTTTTTCCCCCCCATGTCGCAACTAGGTCAAAATTTTCATATATAATTAATTAAATTTTTAATTCTATTGGTTCCCCCCCCCCCCTGGGGGTAAATGTTAAAAATAGGTTCCCAAAATCATAAGGTTTTAAAAGACACAGGGTTTATTTACTCCCAACCCAAAACCCAAAAAGTTTTTGAAACAAAGGAAGAGAAAAAAAACCCCCAAATGAAAACCAATTTTTTTTTAAACACACGATGTAGTTTATTCTTTACATGGGGCGGTTTTTTATAATTTTTATATTCTTGTTCATAGGGGGCAGTTTTTTTTTTTTAAAGGGAGTTATATTTTGTACATAGGTCCGTATTATAAATAGTTTTTATTTTGGAAAATTGGGGGGCCCGAATTATAGTAGTTAAATTCTTGGGACATAGGGGGCAAATATTATGTAGTTATAAATTCCCTTTTAAAAATAGAACAGGGATTCTAGTAAATTAAAATTCATGTACATTTGAGGAAAAGTATTATAGTAGTTATATTCTTGTAAAATAGGGGGGCAGTATTAAAAGAGTTATATTCTTTTTACAAAGGGGCAAATTTTTGTTTGTTATAAACTTTTACATAAAGGGGGCAGTATTATAGTAGTTATATTTTTTGTTTCATAGGGTGCGTATTATAAGTTATATTTTTTGTACATAGGAGCAGTATTTAGTAGTTTTTATTCTTTTTACATAGGAGGGAGTATTATGTAGTTTTTTATTCTTTTACATTGGGTGCAGTATTATAGTTGTTTTTATTCCTTTTAATAGGGGCGTATTAAAGTAGTTATATTTTTTGTACATAGGGGGGGAGTTTTTAGTGTTATATTCTTGTAAAATAGGGACCCGTATTTAAAGTATTTTTATTCTTGTACATAGAGGGCAGTATTTAAAAATAGTTTTATTTTTGTAAAAGGGGGTAGTATTTTTAGTAGTTTATTCTTTTCCCTAGGGGGAGTATTATAATTTTTATATTCTTGTACATAGGGGGAAAATATTTAAAAAAATTATATTTTGTACATGGGGCAGTATTATAAAAGTTTTATTCCCTTTTACATAGGGGCAGTATTAAAGGAAATTAAAAATTTTCGTACCTTGAGGAGTATTATAGAAATTTTTGTTTTTAGTACATAGGGGGCCCCCATTATAGTAGTTATATTCTTGTAAAATAGAGGGAGTATTATAGTAGGGTTTTTTCTAGTAAATAGGGGGAGTATTATAGTAGTTATATTCTTGACAAAGGGGATAGTATTATAGTGTTATATTTTTGGGCATAGGGGAGAATTTTTAGTAGTTATTTTTGTAGATAAGGGCAGTATTATAGTAGTTATATTCTTGTACATAGAGAAAAGTAAATTTTATTTTTATATTCTTGTACCCTTTGGGGCAGGTTAAAAAAAGTTTGTTTTTAAAAAATTGTAAGAAAGGGGGGATTTTTATAGTAGTTATATTCTTGTGCCTAGGGGCAGTATTAAAATTTTGTTATATTTTTGAACATAGGGGGGGAGTATTATGTAGTTTTTATTCTTGTACATAGAGGGATATTAAAGTAGTTTTAAAATTTTTGTACATAGGAAAAAATATTATTTGTAGTTATATTCTTGTAAAATAGGGAAAAGTATTATAAATTTATATTCTTGTACAAAGGGTTTCAGTATTTAGTAATTTTTAAATTTTTGTACATAGGAGCGTATTATAGTATTAAAATTCTTTTACATAGGAGGGAGTATTATAGTTTATATTCTTATACCCTAGGATTCATTATTATAGTTGTTATACTTTGTACATAGGACAGTAAATTAAAAGTAGTTAAATTTTGTTTCATAGGGGGCATTAAAAATAGTAGTTTATATTTTTGGGACATAGGGACGTATTTAGTTGTTATATTTTTTTTACAAAGGGGGCCCCGTATTTTAGTAGTTTTTATTCTTGTACATAGGGAGCAGTAAATTTTAGTTTGTTAAAATTTTTTGTACATTTGGGGGGCAGTATTATAGTAGTTATATTTTTTACATAAGGGGGCATTTTTATGTAGTTTTTAAAATTTTTGTAATAGGAGGCCGTATTATATAGTTAAAATTCTTATACATAGGATGGGAGTATTAAAGGGTTTTTAAAATTTTTTGTACATAGGGGGGCATATTAAAGGGAGGATATTCTTTTAATAGGGGGCCGTAAATTTTATAGATATTTTTCTTGGGAAAGGGAAAAGTTTATAGTATTTAAAATTCTTGTACATAGAGGGAGTATTATAGTAGTTATATTCTAGTACAAAGGGGCAGAAATTTTAAATAGGGAATATTCTTGTACTAGGGGAAAGTATTATAGTATTATAATTTTTGTACATAGGGGGGGCCCTTTTAAAATAGTTATATTCTTTTAAAATAGGGGGCATTATTTTTAGAAATTATATTCTTGAAAATGAAGGCGTATTTATAAGGTTTTTTTTATGTTTTTATACAAAGGGACAGTAAATTTTATTTTATATTTTGTAAAGAGGCAGTAATTTTAGTAAATTTTATTTTAGTACTAAAGGGGGAGTATTATAGAAATTATAAACTTGTACATAGGGGATAGTAATTTTAGTAGTTTTTATTCTTGTAATAGGGGGAGTAATAAAAGTTTTATATTCTTTTTAGATAGAGGCCGTAATTTTAGTAGTTAAATTTTTGTAATAAACAGTATTAAAAGTAGTTATATTTTTGGGACAAAGGGGGGAGTTAAATTTTGTAGTTATATTTTTGTCCCGAGGGGGTAGTTTTAGAGGGTTTAAATTTTTGTAAAAATAGGGGGAGTTTTAAATAGTTATATTTTGGAAAATAGGGGGCTAATTTTAGAGTTTATAATTTTTGTACATAGAGGGGGAGTATTATAGTAGTTAAATTCTTGGTACATAGGGAAAATATTAAAAAGTTTTTTATATTCTTGTACATAAAGGGCATATTAAAAGAAGTTTTTTTTTTTGAAAATAGGGGGCAGTATTATAGTTTTAATAATATAAATTAATCCCACCCGACTAAAATTATCAGATTTAGTATTTCACACAAGTATAATACTAACTAATTTTTCCATCTAAAAGGGTTTTGGGGCGGGCCCTACAGGGAGCATGGGAAATTTTTGGGGGCCCCCTTATAATGTGGCTACGAGAATAGCTACTTTTTGGGAGAAAGGCACAAAAGAGGGGGCGAATCAAGAGGCTGTGCAAAAAAATGTAAATAGCTGTGGGTGGGCCCAAGATCAACTCCACCAGGGGGCCCCCGAAAAAACCCCCGAGGGTCCCAAAAATCAACTCCACTGAGGGGTCCAGAATCAACCCAGTGGGCCCAAAGTAAAACTGAAATGGGGGGCCCCCCAAGAGTAAACCCATGGGGGCCGCAGGAATCAACCCCATGGTGGGCCCCAAGAGTCAACTCCCCTGGGGGCCCCTAAATAAAATTTGCACTGGGGGCCCCAAGAGTAAATCCAGGGGGTGGGCCTCAAAAATAAAACCCCCTGGGGGCCTCTTTTTCCCCAGCGACACTGGATCTATAGAACATTTTCAAGTCCTCCCCAACCATGGGTCTAATAACCAAAAATGATAGTTTTTAGGGATCTACGGCACTTTAGCTTGACTCATTTGACCCACATCTGCTGGAATTTGAAGCCATAAGAAATGTACTCTATTGCACTAGTGTGAAACTGGCCTAACGTGGCCCATCCTTCTTTCTACTGGCATTCTCTGCTGGGTAAAGAGTCAGAAGGCCTCCGTATACGGTACATTAAGATCATCATCCCATCCAACCCAGGTTTATAAAAGGTTTCACACCAATGATTTTTGCATCTGTATAACATTTTGAAGAACCCATTGGAGCATGTGCTAAAAAACCCAAAAAGACAGCTCATATGATCCAAACAAAGTCATTTGGGTCATTAAACCTGCAATAATTTGGGGCATAATATTTAACACCCTTTTAAAAGTAGGTGAGGGTAGAGGGGGTTGGCTATCAGGGGACTTTGACTGGCCTGACCCGTTGGAGACTCATTATATTATACTCCGAGTCCCCTGCGGTGCTCTATGATATAGATTACAAGGCAAATCATCCATTGCCCGTTCCACCCAAGATACGTAGAACTTGGGAGATGAAAATCTTTAAAAAATAACAAAAATTTTTTTTCAAACAAAACATTTTAATGCATCTAGTGTCCGCCCTTGCGGGGGAAAAGGCTTCGATAGATTGTTTTTGAGAGGTGAAGATTGCTTCCCTTAGAAAGTGGGCTTTATTCGTTTGACCCAAAAATTTTCTGACAGAATGAATTTATACCCGGGGGAAGATGAAAAGTGTTGATAAAGGGGGAATTTTTAAATTTGTCTTTCTTGACATCTTTTTTTTATTAGGGTTTTTTCTGCTGTTTAAAATTTTTGTCGGGATGAAAGCCACAGTCATCATCCGCTCAGTTTAAAGGGGCGCTGTAACTTGTCAAAAGATGAAACTCGGGGGAATCGTGCACGGGTGGGCCCCAGAAATTCTCGGTGACTGCGGAAATTGTATATACTCAATCATAAACCTAAGAGGCCAAACTTTCGAATTTTGGATCATCCCCCTTAGGGAACATTTTTTTTAAAAAACCCTTGACCCGCCCTCTTCTGTAGTTCTTGACAATTCATTGTCTGCTGTTGTTTTAGTTGGGTTTCAACCAATATGGGGCATTCAGGTCCCACAGGGTCTACCTAGATGACTTGGGCTCTTGACTGGCAAATATATGCGGTTGTACAATGATATGAAAATGGGGATGTAAATCTACGAAGATTGGTCATGGCACCTAACAATCTCAAGGTCACATTGAAAAATGAATTAGTAATTTGAATACAGGCCCTATTTTGATAACATATACTCAAATATTTTAGGTCTAAGGCCTCGTTCACACGGCTTATTTTGCCGCGGATTGGCGCCGTGCTGCGCGGCGGATTTGTGCTGCAGTACGGCGCCAATCCGTCGGAGTCATTACGGTAATCCACTGCTCTCATAGAGAACAGTGGATTCCGTCGCTCCTCCCCGCTCGGCGAATCCGCCGCGGGGGGAGAAAGTGACATGCACATTATTTACGCTGCGTACGCGCCGTAGATAATGCAATGTCTATGGGGCCGGGGAGCGGCGCCCCCGCCGAGCTCCGGCCCCGCCCCTGTCCCGCCCCTTATTCACGGCGGATTTGTGAGCGCCCAAATCCGTCGGGAATAAGCCGTGTGAACACGGCCTAAGAGGACACAATGCCCTACTCACAGGTGTTAGACTCGGGGTCCGAGGGCCGAATCTGGCGCACCACACTCTTTTATGTGGCTCCCGAGAGCTTAGACACATCTGGTGTGCCCCTCTACAGCTCTGACAGCCTTGCCAAGGCACCTAGCCACCCTCCAATGACCCTTTGAGGGCAACCACAATGCTGTCGTGGCCCACGGTGAAAATGAGTTTGACACCTCTACCCTAGATTGTAGACTTAGGAGGTCACGCTTGATAGGACTCCATAATATCCATGTTGGACTTTACATGAGATATTCTACTAAAAAAAGGCTTATTAAACAAGATCAAGAAGACCTTATATCTATGGTTGATGTGTCCTGATAAGCATGCTCCTCACCCATAATACATTTTGAAAACTTTATAAAAACATACAGATAAAAACATTCATTATGCCCATAAGAACCAGTTTACAGATGCCACCTGTTTAAGGAACACTGGATAAAAACCTTGAGGGATGTAGACTTTAAATGGAAGGCCCCACAACAGGCCCATACCAACTATTCTCAAGATCAAAACTGGTTGAGTAATTGATTGACATAATTTCTTTATTGAAGTTACATAGTTTGTCAGGCCGCAAAAAGACATACGTCCATCCAGTTCAGCCCATCCAGTTCAGTCTTTACCTTCTTCCAATGCATTTCTCTACAAATACTCTGAACTGACAGACTGGCCCAGAAGGGAACAGCAGAAATCCCCTGGGCATGGTGGGCCAATAAGCAAAGCAAGAGTCATGCACAGTCATGTGGTTGTAGGGTAGTCCCAAAGAATCAACTCCAAGAATCAAATGCACTGGTGGGTTCCAAGAATAAATCCACTAGTGGGTTCCAAGAATCAAATCCACTGGTGGGCCCCTGGGCATGGCAGCATGGGGATGTCTTTAAGTGGGAAAGGCATAGAAAGAGAGGCAAAGAGCAACCGGCATGTGTAAAATGCATTCATATACAGAAGCTGTAGGGTGGGCCCAAGAATCAACTCCAATGGTTGGCCCCAAGAAAACTCCACTGGTGGACCCAAGAAAACTCCACTGGTGGGCCCATGAATCAACTCCACTGGTGGGCCCATGAATCAACTCCACTGGTGGGCCCCAAGAACTAACTCCACTGGCTGGGCCCTGAAAATCAACTCCACTGGTGGGCCACAAGAATCAACTCCACTAGTGGGCCCCAAGAAACTAAAAAACATTCCATTTGGCGGGCCCTAAAATCAACTCCACTGGTGAGCTCCAAGAATCAACTCCACTAGTGGGCCCCAAGAATCAACTCCACTGGTGGGCCCCAAGAATCAACTCCACTGGTGGGCCCTAAAAATCAACTCCACTGGTGGGCCCCAAGAATCAACTCCACTGGTGGGCCCCAAGAATCAACTGCACTGGTGAGCCCCAAGAATCAACTGCACTGGTGAGCCCCAAGAATCAACTCCACTGCTGGGCCCCAAGAACTAACTCCACTGGCGGGCCCTGAAAATCAACTCCACTGGTGTGCCCCAACAACGAACTCCACTGGTGGGCCCCAAGAATCAACTCCACTGGTGGGCCGGGCTCCAAGAATCAACTCCACTGGTGAGCTCCAAGAAAACTCCACTGGTGGGCCCATGAATCAACTCCACTGGTGGGCCCCAAGAATCAACTGCACTGGTGGCCCCAAGGATCAACTCCACTGGCGGGCCCTAAAAATCAACTCCACTGATGGACCCCAAGAACTAACTCCACTGTTGGGCCCCAAGAATCAAATCCACTGATGGGCCCGAAGAAGCAAATCAACTACTGGACCCCAAGAATCAACTCCACTGATGAGCCCCAGACACCCCAGTCTGACATTGAACTGAAATACAGCTAAAATATAGAAAAATGGAAAAGAGAAGTGGCCTATCAAGAAATCCTCCTCCATCTTGCCAATTCCAGTATTGGGATTCTGTGTTTGGAGGAGGCAGTACCTCCTTCTCCATTTATTAAGCACCATGGAAGAGGCATTATAATACAGAATTCTTTGCTATGATGACTCCTCCACTTGGCCTTATGACTAGTATCTATGGGAAATAACAGAGGGCACCATTTTGCAAATTACACCAAAGTGATAACCTAAATCCGTTCATTTTGATTCTGTATAGTCTCTTCTGTCCCTATGAAGCCAATAGTCAGTATAAGCTCATTCAGGAACTGCCTGCTAGTTAACAGGCTTTGAACAGATGGTGGCCACAGGTCCTGGCACAAGCCCTTGTCATCGCAGAGCAAACAACAGAATTATGTCATGTTCTACTTTCCCATGAAATTAACATTTTCCTGTGGTGCCGCTTGGTGCTGGATTATTTTTAGATTTAAATAAGAGAAATAAGCAACTCAATAATTAAATGCGGTCAGTTTTGGCCATAAAAAATAACCACATACTGTACCTGCATTTGGCTCGTTCTCCAGTGCCATACATGCCATGGAAACTGTTGCTTTTCTCCTTAACCCTATCTCAAATTCCCAATTCCAACATGAACAGTTAGCTAATGAGATGGTCATTGTCTGGCTTCCCTTCCCAGTGTTTGCTGGGGTGTATGACAGTGGTCAGTATTAGGCCTTGGACCCAACAGAGGAGATATTTCCTCTATCTATACAGAACATGTACATGTCCACTAAAATGCAAACAAGGCATAAAGTGCCCCCCAAATGGAAAATTCAGCCCACTCTATGCCTCCTTGCGCCCCATTTTCTGACTGGGATGAAGTGGCGCCTACCTTTGCCTACCCATCGTCCCGGCCCTGCACAGGACATATCACCAATAAAATCTAACAGGCTAGGTTCTGTTTTAGATCTCATTGGTCGTAGATGTGAGGAGTACTGTTGGGTTCGGATTCAGGGCAAAATCAAATTTACCCCAAATCTGAGCATTTTGATATGAGTCAGCCCAGATGAAATTTTTGTGTAAATCAGCAAAATAAATAATATCTAACCATATCTGTAACCCTAAGCAGGGTTGGGTTAGGGTCTTACAGCCTCTTTATGGTTATATTACCTTTCCATAGAACTTCTGGTCAAATGGCATCATTGTTTCGACATAACTTCTAGTTCCACGGTACACGAGGGCAGAAGGCACCACAGAACCTGTAGACTCCATGGAGAAGTAAGTTAACCATAAACCCCAATATAGGATTATGAGTACAGTCACGGGTAAGGGCTAAGGAGCAAGTAAAAAAAAAATCCACAATCAGGATGTCCTGAACCCAACTTTTTTTATAAGTTTGGTCGAAACATGGTTGAACAGAACAGGGTTAGACTCATGCATCACTAGTCATGAGTATTGCCCAATGTATGTCTCCAACAGAAGGTTCTGATATATATACATATATATAGGCATGCATTGACATGTATTGCTCCTTTGTGTCCCACAGTGAAAAAAAACATATACCATTTGGTATATGTTTTTGAGGGAAGACTTTCCGTAGAAAAGTGTAGTCAACTGTGCTTTACTATACAGTGACGACAGGTATACCAACATATTTGAGATCAGTGGAGGCCAAAGAGACACTCTTAAATGATTTCCAACATATACGCCCAACATAGGGATTAAACGTTACATGAATAGAGCCTTATTTGTGAATCTTCCCATAAGAGTTAGACCCTAGTGATAAGAAATTGGTTCCAAAGTCAATAATTAATGTGGTTATCTTCTTCTAGATCCATTACTGTGTTAGGGCTTAAAGAGGACCTATCACCTCCAGAGAACCTTATGAAGACTAAAATATGAACCCTTTCTCAAATATATTTAATTAGGGAAATAAAAGTATTTCACCTCTTAATTCAGTTTAAATAAAAAGTGCTGGCCCTTTAAAAGAGGACTGAAGTTGGGCTAAAACAGCATGATGGATCACTAATTACTTCTGAGCTGGGAGAGCCAACTGAGCAGGGGGGGAGCCAGTTAATCTACATCATCTATACACCGGTAAGCTCTGTGCTTCTATATACATGCTGGGTGTTATTACACTTGCAGCAGTGTAATATGGATGAATGTAGAAGAGAATGCTGGAAGCAACAAGTAAACCCTGTCAGACATAAATCTTCAGTGTGTTGTGCCTGTTGCAGTATATTTACAGTGAGAGACTCAGATTAACACTTTACAAGTAGCTATGTCCTCAGCTCCCCCTACACAGTTGGTATCTCCCATAGAAGGAGTCTTACCAGATTGTGATCTCTGCCAGACAAAGTGAAAGTAAAACCTGTTTCACTGTAATACTGAGGGAAATCATCTGATTTGCTAACAACAAGTATTTGATAAAAGTCTTATAATTTCCTCTGCTCTATATTATTGTGTGTTTGTGTGGTGGCGAAAGGTGCTCTTAAAGGGGTTGTCTCACTACAGGGATTGCTGCTTTTTATGTTAAAGATCTTGCAAGAACAAGTCACTTTGCAATATGTGTCCATTAACAGTGTCCTACCTATTCCTAGATATCCCCTCTTGTATGGGCTGCATCAGCTCCTCAGGTCGCTATAGCTACAAACCTGTTCAATCTCTCCTGATAGGCTGCCAGCACTGGTTGCTATAGCTACAGACCTGTTTGTTCTCTCCAGATAGGCTGCCAGCACTGGTCGCTATAGCTACAGACCTGGCTTCTAGTAAGGGGTAGTAGAAGCCAGTAAACATGCCCCTTAATTGAAAATGAAACCAAGAAAACAGAACGAATCAATGTAGTGAGACAACCCCTTTAAGTCCACCATAGGATATTAAAGTGTCCTGGTGGACCAGCATAGCCCTAAGTGGTGGCATTCATATATTTGAAGTGGCTCCTTGGTTTAGAGAAACAATCTGGTTAACTCGTCAAGGTACAGAACCAGGAGGACAGTCACAATGTCAATATTAGTAAGGTCACCTGTGTCTTCCCATCACCATGACTCAGCCATGGTCTACATTGACCTTTGTCTTCTATCAAACCGATGTTGTGAAGCATCGACTACAATTTTAAACTGTAATTAAAAGATAAGAGGTTTGATTTTGTGTTTTCCTAATACATCTGAGTGTTTTTGACCTTTACGCCATTGCTCCTCTTTCCGGGGAACAGGACTGTAGATAAGTTTTAAGATGCTTTGGTTGAGTGGTCATGACCTTTTTTGCAAATATCATGTGATCAAGCTGCTAAGAAACACGTAGGGTCTAGATGTGCCCATTAGGAATTATTTCTGAAAAATTGTTCTCAGCTTATTAGAAAATTCTTCAAATATCACAGATTGCAGCTGTAGATTTAGTTTTACAAATTTAATTTTTATACCGCCCTTTATATTCCATCTCTTCTCCAACAACTAAATCCTCTACAGCAGATGTTGAGGCCACTTTTTTTTTCCTATTTGAGCACGACCTTGGCATTGTTTATTCTAAGGCTCCTGATGAATGAAATGCCAGAAATAAAGTCAAGACTGATACTGGATTTTGCCAAAGACATTTTTTTCAGCTCTAAAAACTATTTTTAGGAAATGTTTTTGTCCTCCAATGCCGACTCCTGCAAACTTAACTGAATTATTGGTCGAATGTATAAAAACTATTTCATCTGTTCTCAGAAAAAGAGACTCTACAGTAACCAAAACCTAAAGCGTACTCTTAGGAGTTATGATTAAATGGGTTGCATGGTTTTAAACAGATATTTTTTTGAATACCCACTACGGAATTCTAATAGAAGAACCAACAAGGACCCTTCTCTAAAAGCCAAAAGTGAGAGTGGATACAAAAAACATAACTCCCCTCTGTAGGAACCGACACGTCTGTTTAGTGCACGGAGAGCTCATTGATTGCAGTTGATACGTTGCAATTCTTCATGTGTCCTGTGGAGGCACTGCAGGGAAATTCAACACTAGCTACAGTGATTCATACAAATTATAGATGATCACCTGGGCTCCGTATAACGGTACACCCTGTGATCAGCTTGTAGTTGAGGGACCTTTCTAGCAAACATAATTTTTTGGAGAGACCTATGAAGAACCTCATTTATAAGTAAGAGGGACAGTGGCTACACACAGATTATAGATGATCACCCGGGATCCAATAACAGTACATCCTGTGATTAGTTTCTGTGATCAGCTTATAGTCGAGACCATTCTAACTAACAGAATTTTTCGGGGAGATCTATGAGGACCTTGATTTATAAGTAAGAGAGACAGTGACTAGAAAAAGCATCTATCCCTCTGGAGCACCCAACACGCGAGTGCACTACGCAGACAGCCCATTGATTGCATTAGACGGCATGTAATTCCTCATATGTCCTGTGGGGGCACTGCAGGAAAATTCAACACTTGTTGCAGTGATTCATACAGATTACTGCTAATTACCTGTAACCCAAATACAGTACTCCCTGTGATCTGCTTATAGTTGAAAGACCTTTCTAACAAACATAATTGTCTGGAGAGACCTAAGCTGACCCTCATTTATAAGTAAAAGGTAGAGTTGATACAGAAACCATATATCCCTTTGGAGGACCCGACACTACAGAGACAGTTTATTGCATGCATTAGACCAGGCGTCCTCAAACTGCGGCCCTCCAGCTGTTGGGAAACTACAACTCCCATCATTCCCACTGTTATAGATTATATAAATGCATGATGGGAGTTGTAGTTTCCCAACAGCTGGAAGGCCACAGTTTGAGGATGCCTGCATTAGACAATATGTAATGCTCTATATGCCCTGTGGAGACGCTGTAGGGAAATTCAACACTTGCTTCAATGATTACAACTGATTGCCTGAGACCCCAATAACGGTTACACCCAGTGATTAGCTTCTGTCATCAGCTTATAGTTGACGGAATTTTCTAAGAAACAGAATTTTCTGAAGAGACCTAAGGGGACCCTCATGTAGAAGTAAGAGGGAGAGTGGCTACAAAACACTTCTACCTCTCTGGAGGACCCGAAAACATCAGTGTATCACACAGATAATTGAAATAGGCACAATCTATGCCCTGTGGTGGCGCTGCAGGAAAATTCTACACTTTCTGCAATGATTCCCCATGGATTACAGCCGATTGCCTGGGACCCAATAACAGCTCACCCTGTGATTTAGCTTCTGTGATCACCTTATAGTTGAGGAACCTTTCCAACAAACAGAATTTTTTTTGGATGCGATATATGAGTAAACTGATTTACTGTATAAGTAAGAGATAGAGTGACTAGAAAAAAGCATCTATCCCTCTGGAGGACCCGTTAAGTTTGAGCACTACCCAGACAGCCCATTGATTGCATTAGACACCATGTAGTTCTTTACATGCCCTGCGGGGGCACTGTAGGGAAATTCAACACCTGCAATGATTTCCACGGATTACAGCTGATTGCCTGGGACCCAACAACACTACACCCGCTGATCTGCATCTGTTTTCAGCTTATAGCTGAGATATTTTTCTAACAAAAAGAGTTTTCTGGAGAGACCTATGAGGACCCTGATGGATAAGTAAGTGGGAGAGTAGCTACAAAACACATCTATAACTCTGGAGGACCCGGCACGTCTGTGAAGTGCACAGAGAGCCCATTGATTGCAATTGATACATTGCAATTCTTCATATGTCCTGTGGAGGTGCTGTAGGAAAATTCAACACTTGCTGCAGTGATTCATACAGATTATAGATGATCACCTGCGCTCCCAATAACGGTTCACCCTGTGATCAGCTTGTGGTTAAGGGACCTTTCTAGAATTTTTTGGAGAGACCTATGAGGACCCTGATGTATAAGTAAATGGGAGAGTGGCTACAAAACGCATCTATCCCTCTGGAGGACCCGACACGTCAGTGCATTACACAGACAGCCCATTGATTGCTATAGACACCATGTAATACTCCATATGCCCTGTGGGGGCACTGTAGGGAAATCCTGCCGTGACTTCTACAGATTATAGATGGTCTCCGATATCAGTACACCCTATGATTAGCTTATACTCATGGGACCTTTTTTTTAGAAAAAAAGATTTTTTTTTTAGAGCATAAAATCCCTTAAAGGGGTTTTGCCACAATTTCATTTCATACCTCCTTAATCCAGCTCTTCAGCTCTGTGTGCTCAGAAGGGGGCGTGTGTGATTTTTTGAATTGCATATCATGTGATCCAGCAGGATGACATCTCCAGGCCTTTCCTCTCTCTAGTCAAAGAAAGGTCTGTTTATGTAAAGCATTGCGAGTAGCTGAGAGGTAAAGTTTTTGCCTCCAGGCACAAGGGTCCTTGGTTCAAATCCCTGCAGGAACCAAACCTGTGGATTTTATTTCTCTTTATCAATGCACAGACCTCATTGAGGTTTCTTTTTTAATTTATTTGCACTGTTTGACTAATTACTAAGGAGCACAGAGGACGGGAGTAGAATGACAGCACCTGGGGTTTGCACACTCGGTATCTGCCTGAGAGGAGAGGTGATGTCTGAGCATGTGCGACCAGGACTGAGAAGCTCTTAGCCCTGGTCGTATCCCCTGGAGACGAGCTGTAAACAATTTGGGTCACTAAAAGGAGCAGCTAAAACAAAAACGGTGCAGAATTTTAATAATGATGAATGGTGAAAATGTTTATTATTTCATTTGCAAGCTTCCCACGTCAATTTTACTTCGTGGCAAAACCCCCCTTTAAAAGCTTTAACAAGAACAAAATAAAAGAAAACAATGAACCTTTTCTGTTTTTACAGATTATATATATTTTTTTTTATTTTATAAATAATTGGGATTGTTTGTCAAAATCTTTGTGCACAAAAATGTCAAAATGTCAAAAAAGTTCTAAAATAAATATGACAATTTTTTTTTTTTTTAATTATTTGCTGGAAAAATCTACTTCATTCTTCACCTTGACATTTGGTTGCAGGAGCATTTTATGACATTTTATGTCTAATTCTATAATCTGAAAGATAAAAAAACCTCATTTCTTTCCTGTCCAGCTGCAGAGATCCCGGGTTCAGTGCCGCAGCCACGTAGGGACGTCAATATTAATCAATAGCCGGTACAGGTCATTAGAGATTGCTGCGTCTCATCCACTGAAGCATATTCTGAAGTTATGGAGAAAAATCTGTTATTATGTATTGCCTGAAGCTACCAGAGGAGAACAGAACATTTCTGCCCCCTCAATTGTTTTTTTTTACACGGTTTCCAAGAATATAAAAATTTAACCAAAGTCATAAAAACACATCCTGAGGTTCAATGTGTCCGGGGTCTCCAAAGAACAACACATACTGTAATATCACATATATCCCCTAGAGTAAGGTTATAATAAAGGGCCAGTGGGGGAGGGGGAGGCCAGATCTAGCTTGTCCCACTTATGAGTCATGAACCTAAAATTGATAAAAGCTGTAACTTCTCTCTCCTGTAGAGTGTAAGCTCTTATGGGCAGGGACCTCTCTCCTGTAGAGTGTAAGCTCTTATGGGCAGAGTCCTCTCTCCTGTAGAGTGTAAGCTCTTATGGGCAGAGTCCTCTCTCCTGTAGAGTGTAAGCTCTTATGGGCAGGGACCTCTCTCCTGTAGAGTGTAAGCTCTTATGGGCAGGGTCCTCTCTCCTGTAGAGTGTAAGCTCTTATGGGCAGGACCAAACTACAGTAGAGTGTAAGCTCTTATGGGCAGGGTCCTCTCTCCTGTAGAGTGTAAGCTCTTATGGGCAGGATCCTCTCTCCTGTAGAGTGTAAGCTCTTATGGGCAGGGACCTCTCTCCTGTAGAGTGTAAGCTCTTATGGGCAGGGTCCTCTCTCCTGTAGAGTGTAAGCTCTTATGGGCAGAGTCCTCTCTCCTGTAGAGTGTAAGCTCTTATGGGCAGGGTCCTCTCTCCTGTAGAGTGTAAGCTCTTATGTGCAGGGACCTCTCTCCTGTAGAGTGTAAGCTCTTATGGGCAGGGTCCTCTCTCCTGTAGAGTGTAAGCTCTTATGGGCAGAGTCCTCTCTCCTGTAGAGTGTAAGCTCTTATGGGCAGGGTCCTCTCTCCTGTAGAGTGTAAGCTCTTATGGGCAGGATCCTCTCTCCTGTAGAGTGTAAGCTCTTATGGGCAGGGACCTCTCTCCTGTAGAGTGTAAGCTCTTATGGGCAGGGTCCTCTCTCCTGTAGAGTGTAAGCTCTTATGGGCAGGACTCCTCTTTTCCTTTTTGAGTGTAAGCTCTTATGGGCAGGACCTCTCTTTTGTAGAGTGCAAACTCTTATGGGCAGGGTCCTCTCTCCTGTAGAGTGTAAGCTCTTATGGGCAGGGTCCTCTCTCCTGTAGAGTGTAAGCTCTTATGTGCAGGGACCTCTCTCCTGTAGAGTGTAAGCTCTTATGGGCAGGGTCCTCTCTCCTGTAGAGTGTAAGCTCTTATGGGCAGAGGCCTCTCTCCTGTAGAGTGTAAGCTCTTATGGGCAGGGGCCTCTCTCCTGTAGAGGGTAAGCTCTTATGGGCAGGGACCTTTTTCCTGTACAGTGTAAGCTCTTATGGGCAGGGACCTTTTTTCCTGTAGAGTGTAAGCTCTTATGGGCAGAGAGCTCTCTTCTGTAGAGTGTAAGCTTTAGGGCAGAGTCCTCTCTCCTGTAGAGTGTAAGCTCTTATGGGCGAGTCCTCTCTCCAGTAGAGTGTAAGCTCTTATGGGCAGGATCCTCTCTCCTGTAGAGTGTAAGCTCTTATGGGCAGGGTCACGCTGCTGTAGAGTGTAAGCTCTTATGGGCAGGGACCTCTCTCCTGTAGATTGTAAGCTCTTATGGGCAGGGACCTGTCTCCTGTAGAGTGGGAAGCTCTTATGGGCAGGGACTGTCTCCTGTAGAGGTGTAAGCTCTTATGGGCAGGACCTGTCTCCTTTTAGAGTGTAAGCTCTTATGTGCAGGTCCTCTCTCCTGTAGAGTGTAAGCTCTTTTGGGCAGAGTCCTCTCTCCTGTAGAGTGTAAGCTCTTCTGGGCAGAGTCCTCTCTCCTGTAGAGTGTAAGCTCTTATGATCAGCAGGGTCTCTCTCCTGTAGAGTGTAAGCTCTTATGGGCAGGGTCCTCTCTCTGTTAAAAGTGTAAGCTCTTATGGCAGGATCCTCTCTCCTGTAGAGTGTAAGCTCTTATGGGCAGGGGCCTCTCTCCTGTAGAGGTAAAGCTCTTATGGGCGGGGCCCTCTCCTGTAGAGTGTAAGCTCTTATGGACAGGGACCTCTCCCCCTGTAGGTGTAAGCTCTTATGGGCAGGGTCCTCTCTCCTGGTAGTGTGTAAGCTCTTATGTGCAGGGTCCTCTCTCCTGTAGTTTGTAAGCTCTTATGGGCAGGGTCCTCTCTTCTGTAGATCGTAAGCTCTTATGGGCAGAGACCTCTCACCTGTAGAGTGTAAGCTCTTATGGGCGGGGAACCATCTCCTGTAGAGTGTAAGATCTTATGGGTAGTGACCTCTCTCCTGTAGAGTGTAAGCTCTTATGGGCAGGATCCTCTCTCCTGTAGAGTGTAAGCTCTTATGGGCAGGATCCTCTCTCCTGTAGAGTGTAAGCGCTTATGGGCAGGGGCCTCTCTCCTGTAGAGTTGTAAGCTCTTTAGGGCAGGGACTCTCTCCCGTAGAGTGAAAACTCTTAGGGCAGAGTCCTCTCTCCTGTAGAGTGTAAGCTCTTATGGGGCAGGATCCTCTCTCCTGTAGAGTGTAAGCTCTTTGGGCAGGATCCCCTCTCCTGTAGAGTGTAAGCTCTTATGGGGAGGGACCTGTCTCCTGTAGAGTGTAAGCTTTATGGGGAGGGATGTTCCTGTAGAGTGTAAGCTCTTATGGGCAGAGTCCTCTTCCTGTAGAGTGGTAAGCTCTTATGGGCAGAGTCCTCTCTTTCCCGTAGAGTGTAAGCTCTTATGGCAGAGTCCTCTCTCCTGTAGAGTGTTTAAACTTTATGGGCAGGATCCTCTCTCCTGTAGAGGTAAGCTCTTATGGGGCAGGGTTCTCTCTCCTGTAGAGTGTAAGCTCTTATGGGCAGGGACCTCTCTCCTGTAGATTGTAAGCTCTTATGGGCAGGGACCTGTCTCCTGTAGAGTGTAAGCTCTTATGGGCAGGGACCTGTCTCCTGTAGAGTGTAAGCTCTTATGGGCAGGGACCTGTCTCCTTGTAGGGGTAAGCTCTTATGGGGGAGGGACCTGTCTCCTGTTAGAGTGTAAGCTTTATGTGCAGGGGACCTCTCTCCTGTAGAGTGTAAGCTCTTATGGGCAGGGTCCTCTCAACTGTAGAGTGTAAGCTCTTATGGGCAGAGTCCTCTCTCCTGTAGAGTGTAAGCTCTTATGGGCAGAGTCCTCTCTCCTGTAGAGTGTAAGCTCTTATGGACAGGGACCTCTCCCCTGTAGAGTGTAAGCTCTTATGGGCAGGGTTTCCCCTCTCCTGTAGAGTGTAAGCTCTTATGGGCAGGATCCTCTCTCCTGTACAGTGTAAAACTCTTATGGGCAGGGGCCTCTCTCTGTAGAGTGTAAGCTCTTATTGGCAGGGGCCTCTCTCCTGTAAGTGGTAAGTCTTTATGGACAGGGGCCTCTCTCCTGTGAGTGTAAGCTCTTATGGGCAGGGACCTCCCCTCCTGTAGGGGTAAGCTCTTCTGGACTGGGACCTCTCCTGTAGTGTTTAAGCTCTATGGGCAGGGACCACTCTCCTGTAGAGTGCAAGCTCTTATGGGCAGGACCCCTCTCCTGTAGAGTGTAAGCTCTTATGGGCAGGATCCTCTCTCCTGTAGAGTGTAAGCTCTTATGGTCAGGGACCCTCTGCCTGTAGAGTGTAAGCTCTTATGGAAGGGGGCCTCTCTCCTGTAGAGTGTAACTCTATGGGCAGAGTCCTCTTCCTGTAGAGGGAAGCTCTTTATGGGCAGAGTCCTCTCTCCTGTAGAGTGTAAGCTTTATGACAGGGACCTCTCCCCTGTAGAGTGTAAGCTCTGATGGGCAGGGTCCTCTCTCCTGTAGAGTGTAAGCTCTTATGGGCAGGGTCCTCTCTCCTGTAGAGTTAAAGATCTTAAGGGAATCGACCACTAACATCTAGAGTTTAAGCAATTATGGGCAGGGTCCTCTCTCCGGTAGAGTGTAAGATCTTATGGGCGAGTCCTCTCTCCTTTAGAGTGTAAGCTCTTATGGGCAGGACTTCTCTTCTGTAGAGTGTTTAAACTCTTATGGGGCAGGACCTCTCTCCTGTAGATGTAAGCTCTTTTGGGCAGGACCTCTCTCCTGTAGAGTTTTTAAGCTCTTATGGGCATGGTCCTCTCTCCTGTAGAGTGTAAGCTCTTATGGGCGGGTCCTCTCTCCAGTAGAGTGTAAGCTCGTATGGGCGGGTCCTCTCTCCCGTAGATTTTAAGCTCTTATTGGGGGGATCCTCTCTCTGTGAGTGTAAGCTTTTTATGGTCAGGGACCTCTCTCCTGTAGAGTGTAAGCTCTTATGGGCAGAGTCCTCTCTCCCGTAGGGGTGTAAGCTCTTATGGGCTGGCACCTCTCTCCTGTCGAGTGTAAGCTCTTATGGGCAGGATCCTCTCTCCTGTAGAGTGTAAGCTCCTATAGACAGGGTCCTCTCTCTTGTAGAGTGTAATCTCTTATAGGCAGAGTCCTCTCTCCTGAAGAATGTAAGCCTTTTTATGGGCAGGATCCTCTCTCCTGTAGAGTGTAAGCTCTTATGGGCAGAGTCCTCTCTCCTGTAGAGTGTAAGCTCTTATGGGCAGGGTCCTCTCTCCTGTAGAGTGTAAGCTCTTATGGGCAGGGACCTCTCTCCTGTAGAGTGTAAGCTCTTATGGGCAGGGTCCTCTCTCCTGTAGAGTGTAAGCTCTTATGGGCAGGGACCTCTCTCCTGTAGAGTGTAAGCTCTTATGGGCAGGATCCTCTCTCCTGTAGAGTGTAAAACTCTTATGGGCAGGGACCCTCTCCTGTAGAGTGTTAAACTCTTATGGGCAGGGATCTCTTCCTGTAGAGTGTAAGCTCTTATGGGCAGGGACCTCTCTTTCCCGTAGAGTGTAAGCTCTTATGGGCAGAGACCTCTCTCCTGTAGAGTGTAAGCTTGATGGGCAGGGACCTCTCTTCTGTTGAGGTGTAAGCTCTTAAAGGCAGGGTCCTCTCTTTCCCGTAGAGTGTAAGCTCTTATGGGCAGGGACCTCTCTCCTGTAGAGTGTAAGCTCTTATGGGCAGGATCCTCTCTCCTGTAGAGTGTAAGCTCTTATGGACAGGGACCTCTCTCCTGTAGAGTGTAAGCTCTTATGGACAGGGGCCTCTCTCCTGTAGAGTTGTAAGCTCTTATGTGCAGGGTCCCTCTCTCCTGTAGAGTTGTAAAGCTCTTATGGGCAAGTCCTCTCCTGTAGAGTGTAAGCTCTTCTGGGCAGCAACCTGTCTCCTGTAGAGTGTAAGCTCTTATGGGCAGGGCCCTCTCTCCTGTACAGTGTAAGCACTTATGGGCAGGGCCTCTTTTCCTGTTTAATGTAAGCTCTTATGGGCAGAGTCTTTCTTCCTGTAAGAGTGTAAGCTCTTATGGACAGGGACCTCCCCTGTAGAGTGTAAACTCTTATGGGCAGGGTCCTCTCTCCGTAGAGTGTAAAGCTCTTATGGGCAGGGACCTCTCTCCTGTAGAGTGTAAGCTCTTATGGGGAGGGACCCTCTCTCCTGTAGTGTAAGCTCTTATGGGCAGGGACCTCTCCTGTAGAGTGTAAGTTCTTATGGGCAGGGACCTCTCTCCTGTAGAGTGTAAGCTCTTATAGGCAGGGACCTCTCACCTGTAGAGGGTAAGCTCTTATGGGCAGGGTCCCTCTTCCTGTTAGAGTGTAAGCTTTATGGGCAGGGTCCTCTCTCCTGTAGAGTGTAAGCTCTTATGGGCAGGGTCCTCTCTCCGTAGAGTGTAAGGGTCTTATGTGCAGGGACCTCTGTCCTGTAGAGTGTAAGCTCTTCTGGGCAGGGAACCTCTCTCCTGTAGAGTGTAAGCTCTTATGAGAAGGATCCTCCTCCTGTAGAGTGTAAGCTCTTATGGGGCAGGGGCCTCTCTACTGTAGAGTGTAAGCTCTTATGGGCAGGACCTTCTCCCTTTTAGAGTGTAAGGGTCTTATGGGCAGGGACCTGTCTCCTGTAGAGTGTAAGCTCTTATGGGCAGGACCCCTCTCCTGTAGAGTGTAAGCTCTTATGGGCAGGGTCCTCTCTCCTGTAGAGTGTAAGCTCTTATGGACAGTGACCTCTCTCCTGTAGAGTGTAAGCTCTTATGGGCAGAGACCTCTCTCCTGTAGAGTGTAAGCTCTTATGGACAGTGACCTCTCTCCTGTAGAGTGTAAGCTCTTGTAAGCAGGGTCCTCTCTCCTGTAGAGTGTAAGCTCTTGTGAGCAGAGATCTCTCTTGCTGTATTGCTCGTTCATTTGTTCGACCTCTTGCTGTGTTAGTTTTGCTTTATTTCCTTATTTTGTACAGCTCTGTGAAATGTATGGGCGCTGTATGAATAAAGATTGCTATTATTAGTAAGGTCCGGCTTGTTTTGGGTCTGAAGGAAGCAGAGATTGTATTTTGCAATAACGCCATAACATTTCCTGACGGCGCTTCTGACACCTGTTTTTAGGCCGTTTATCACGCGCTGTAAACATGTTCTGTGTGACATTGTAATCTCATTGATAGCAGATCTGCACAGCTTGGGTTTTTATTTTCGTTCTCTTGAAAAAGGAAAAAAACAATTCATTGTTGTGTCACCGCATTTCGAGCGACGTCATTTTTTTTTCCTTTACCAAAGGGTAATGTGGTAAATCAGTCTGATGCATGAAATCCACCACAGTCTTATGGGATCTTATTTTATTCTTTGGGTCATTACAGTTGCAAAAATACCAAAGACCTTATGCATGAAAACTGTCTAGCAGTAAGACTGTCCTTGTTGCCCACCGCAACCAATCCCATAGTAACCAATCAGAGCTCATAGCAACCAATCAGAGCCCACAGCAACCAATCAGAGCTCAGCTTTTATTTTTCCAGAGCACCATATCAGATGAAAGCTGAGCTCTGATTGGTCGCTATGAGCTCTGATTGGTTGCTATGAGCTCTGATTGGTCGCTATGAGCTTTGATTGGTTGCTTTGGGCTATTATTGGTTACTATAAGCCATACATGCCAACTCTCCCGCTTTTGGCGGGGGGGGGCCCACTAATGGCGGGCCCCCCCCCCCCACCCTCCCGGCAGAGTTGGCGTTCCTCCCGCAGGCAGCGGGGGGACCGCGGCGCAAGAGTAGCGCTGGGCCGCTTCACCCGCCCGTAGTCTCGCTGTGCAGGGAGGAGGCAGGAGGAATCGTTCCCCTCCTCCCTTCTCCCCCTGTATGTCCGGCGCCTGTGCGCCGTACATACAGGTCAGCGGCGCAGGGGGAGTGACGCGCGGCTGCACTCACTCCCCTGCGACGCGGAGACTACTCAGTCGGCAGCCTCAGACGCGCTGCTGGAGCCTGGTGAGGTAAGTGGCTTTTATTATTTTATTTTTATTAGTTATCGGGGGGCTCTACCTGGCTACAATGGGGGGATCTACCTGGCAACAGAGGGGGCACTACATGGCTACAATGGGGGGGCAATACCTGGCAACAGAGGGGGCACTACCTGGCAACAGAGGGGGCACTACCTGGCTACAATGGGGGGGCACAACCGCGCTACAATGCGGGGGGCACTACCTGGCAACAGAGGGGGCACTACCTGGCTACAACGGGGGGCACTACTGGCTACAATGGTGGGCACTACCTGGCAACAGAGGGGGCACTACCTGGCAACAATGGGGGCGCACTACCTGGCAACAGAGGGGGCACTACCTGGCTACAATGGGGGGGGCACTACCTGGCTACAATGGGGGGGGCACTACCTGGCTAACAATGGGGGCATCTACCTGGCTAACAATGGGGGAAACTACCTGGCTAACAAAGGGGGAATCTACCTGGCTAACAAAGGGGGGTATCTACCTGGCTACAAATTTGTCTTTACCTGGCTACAGAGGGGGCTCTACCTGGCTACTGAGGCGGCATCTACCTGGCTACAGAGGGGCATCTACCTGGCTACAAGGGGGCACTAGTTGGCTACAAGGGGGCATTACTTGGCTACAAGGGGGCATCTACCTGCCTGTAAGGGCACTACCTGGTTATGGGGGGCTACTACCTGGCTATAAGGGCATCTACCTGGCTTTCTTCCAAAGCTGTTATGCAGTTAGGTGGAGTGGGTGTGGCTTTTTGAAGGGGCGTGGCACACCGACAAGATGGGCGTGCCCATGCAAATTTTTGCCGCCCTCTACAATCTCCTTCTTTTTCAATGTCAAAAGTTGGCAACTATGCTATAAGCTCTGATTGGTTGCTATGGGCTCTGATTGGTTGCTATGGGCACTGATTGGTTGCTATGGGCTTTGATTGGTTGCTACCAGCTCTGATTAGTTGCTATGTGCTCTTGTTGCTATGGGCTCTGATTGGTTGCTATAAGCTCTGATTGGTTGCTATGAGATCTGATTGATTACTATGGGCTTTGATTGGTGGCTATGAGCTTTGATTGGTTGCTATGGGCTCTGATTGGTTGCTATCAGCTCTGATTAATTGCTATCAGCTCTGATTAATTGTTATGAGCTCTGGTTGCTATGGGCTCTGCTTGACTGCTATGGGCTCTGGTTGGTGGCTATGGGCTCTGATTGCTTGCTATAAGTTCTGATTGGTTGCTGTGGGCTTTGATTGGTTGCTATGAGATCTGATTGGTTGCTATGCGCTCTGATTGGTTGCTATGAGCTTTGATTGGTTGCTATGAGATCTGATTGGTTACTATGGGCTTTGATTGGTTGCTATGAGCTCTGATTGGTTGCTATAAGCTCTGATTGGTTGCTATGCGCTCTGATTGGTTGCTATGAGATCTGATTGATTACTATGGGCTTTGATTGGTGGCTATGAGCTCTGACTGTTTGCTATGGGCTCTGATTGGTTGTTATGGGCTCTGATTCGGTTGCTATGGGCAACAAGGACAGTCTTACTGCTAGACAGTTTTCATACATAAGGCCCTTAGACTGTATTGACCATGGCATCTAACTGATTAGACCGTCCATGTTGGCATTATCTCTGGTCGGCTGTTGAACACTTTACAATCCATTCTCTATTATTATGTCGCAGGACAGGAAGGAGTTAAACAAGTGTCTGTCTCCAGTTCCATCATCGGTTCTCTTGACGCTAACGCGTTTTCCTCCTCTCGTGCAATATTTGGTGGATATTTTATAATTATCTCTGTTTTCATTATCTTTTCAGTCGTGTTAGAAGGACAGAGCTGGTGGCTTGGAAATCCTAATGAGATGAGACATGGCCTGGAGTCTGTCATGTACTTTCTTGAAACACAATTGCCATTAGATGGAATTAAAACGGACAAAAAAAGAAAATAAAGGAGCTCTAAACTCATGTCCGGCCGGCAAATGGGAAAAAAAGAGTGAAGAAAGGCTGAAATTATCTAAAATTACCTACGTCAAGACTAAGCACTTTCGATTGCGCCAAAGATGCCGGGGGGCCGTGTCACGCCAGATTTGTACAGTGCGGCAGAATTTGGCGCAAAACTGTCATACAAACCCGTACAGGCTTCAACTACTTCTGGCGTAAAACAGGACACATGTATAAAGTGCTGGGAGACACTTTAATACAGATTGTCGGATCGTACACTATGAAAAACAGAGGTAGAATTGGCGAGTCGGCGCAAGGTTTATGCATATTTACATAGTTACATAGTACGGTTGAAAAAAGACGCGTGTCCATCAAGTTCAACCAAGGGTGGGGAAAATGTGGGTGAGGGGAGGGGGACAAGGACATTAAGCCCCGCCTCCCCATTGGTGAATGCCCTGAAGCCCACAAGAACCAATCTCTCCGGGGGAAGCCCCCAATTTTGACCCTAGCCGCCAAACAGGACCAGATTTTACAAGCACGTCCCTTTTCATATTTTTTAGTTCCACAGGTATCTAACCCCTTTTCTGAACCCCTCCCCTTTTTCCTGCTGTGCCAGCCCTCAGGGGGCTTTCCACAGTTAAAAGTTTTTACAGGAAGAACCTCTTTCTCCTCGGAGATTGAATCCTTTTTTCTCTACCAAGGGGAATTCCCCTTTTTTCTTTTGAGGGGTTTTAAAAGAAATAATTTTTCCCCATACTTTTTGTGGGACCGTTTATTGTTTTAAAAAAATTAATCATCCCCCCCGGAGCCCTCTTTTCTCAAGACTAAAAAATTCAAATTTTTCTAACCTCTCCTCAAAAATAAGTGCCCATTCCCCCAGAAGTAGTCCAACAAATTTGACAAAGGGGAACTTGTCTGAAACCTGGAGCCAACATGCCAGGAGTGTAGAAGGCGCTAGTATGTAGGAAGGCGCCTCACAGCACTTTATACATGTGTCCTGTTCTACACCAAAAGTAGTGCCAGCCGTGCCACTTCGAAACTGGTATGACAGTTTTGCGCTAAACTTTGGCGCAATATATATATTCTGGCGTCACAAACTTGCCCTTCAAAGGTGGTTCTGGGGCGAATGGCCAAGTTCGGGCGTTCGACTGTTCATTAATCTATAGAACAGGGCTACGACCAGTTTTTGGCCGCAAAGCACGCTAGTAAACTGGCGCCGCCCCATTCATAAATGTCGCCCATAAATTGACCTCTATGAGAAATCTGTAAAAGGGCCCCTATCTATGAAGAGCCAAGAGGGACCAGGGGCCTGTTGCTTATCTTGGGCCCTCAGTGAAATTTGCCAAAATGGTAATTCAGTCAAATTTTACTTTTTGGAAATTTTAAACTACTTTCCAAACCCAAAACCCTTAGCTATAAGCCCCCAAGGGCAGTGGGTTTTTTATCTCCCTGCACAAAAGTTTTGGGAACAATTTAAGCTGTAGGGGGGGAAAAAAAAAGGCTTTTCAGCTGTTCCGGGAAAAAGACAGGGTTGGTTTTTTTACTGCCCCCTCCCTTCCCTTTAAATCACTGTAAAATAATGCATTAAAAAGGGTCCTGTACATAGTGTATGCCCCCCTGGCTGAGGACAGAAACAAGCTAGTAAAGGGACATGCGGGGGTTTCGGCTGTGTCCTTATTCTGTAAGATGCAGGAGTTTTAGAGCATTTAATGCTTTAAATCTTATTCTATGAGAAAGGTTTTTAAACCCCCCCACCCAAAAGGGTAGCCCCCCCCCATGACAGTTTTCCAAAATGTTTTTTCCTATTAAAAATAAAAAGGTTTATCAGTTGGGGTGGGGGGGGGCTAGCCCTCAGGGGGGGCGGGGTTTGAAAAAAAAAATGGCTTTTTTTAATACTGCAGATTTTGGCATTTAATACACAAAAACTCCAGCAAATTTTCAGAATAATGGTTTTAAACGCGGAAACAGCCAAGGGGCTGACCCCTAAACTTGTGCTGAAAAAAAAAACCTCAAAACCCAAAGGGGGGGCCCAAAAACCTATGTGACAGGTGCCCTTTTTTTAAAAATAGATGAAAATTAGGAAATGGAAGGGAAAATTAAACAAAAAGTTTACGGGCTTGTAGGATAACCATATAGGAGTTGGCAGAGACATAGTTTAGGGTTTACACCACAAAAAGGGTTTACAAGCAAAAATCCAATATTTGAGCACACTTTCCCAGGGACTAAAAAAACTCAAAACCCAAAAGGAAAAAAGGAAATATAGGGAAAAACATTTCTGATTTTTGAAAAAATGAAAAAATTTTTGTTTCTTAGTGCACATTCTTGATCAAAACTGTATAAGCACACCTGCCATCAAAAAGGTGACCTCAATACTGGTGGGAACCTACGATATGTTACCACTTTTGCTGCCTGTTCAGACCCCCACATTTCAAGGGAAGTTTGATTCCCGCAACAAGGTGGGTCTGGGGATTGATTTAAAAACCATTGCAAAGGGGGGAGGGTGCAAAAGTAACGGGGGTGGGACCAAAATCCCCCAAGCCCAAACATCTAAAAAAACAATAGGGGGCCCACATCCCAAAAAGGTTTTTTGGGCCCAAAAAAAGAAAGGTGCACAAAGGGGTTTTCCCGCAAAAAACAAGCCCAATCCAATAAACCCGCAGCCAGGGGGCGCGCAAAGGGGATTAAAGTTGGGGCACAAGCCCTGGAAAGCCCCGCCGTGCCCCAAACCTTTAATCGTCGGCACTGCAGTGGGCCTCCCCTGGGCGCCAAAATGCAGCTCCGGGGTTGGGAAGTAAGGGCTGTGGGGAGGAGGGAAGACTTTCCCGGGGTGTCGGGCGGGGTTAAAGGAAAAGGGGGGGGGGGCGGCTGTACTCCCCTGGGAAGGGTTTTGACTTTTTTGCCCTGCAGCCACTTCCCGCACAAGATCGGAAGTTCAGCCTCAACAGAAAAAAGGGGGGGCTCTGGCCCCCGTCGTGCTCGGGTCCGCCCCTTTTCCCTTTTTCCTGGGCCCAAAACCCTCTCCCCCCCTGCAGCTACAGTGAAAATTTTTTTATTGGGGTCAACCCAAGCCCTTCCCCCAGGGTGCCCCTATCTTTAAAGGGGCTCAAATGGTGATTGCCCCACTAAGAGACCCCAAAGCTTTGATTAAAAATAGTGAAACAACATGAATTTTGAACGAAAGTATATATGTTGTGCTGTGTTTCATGTTGTGTAAGTTTTTGAAGTGTGTTATGTGATGTGGGGTTTTATGTGTAAAACATTGTAGTGTATTTATACCTTTTGGGGTTAAAAAGTATACTTGGGGGGGGTGTATTAAGTGTGGGTATGTTAAACGGTTGTGTATGTGTTACTGTGTGTAAGGTATAACCAAAGTGTGGGTGTATGTGTTTTTTATTGATAAAGTGTGTTATGTGTAAAAAGTGTAGTTGTATGTGTTTTTAATGGTGTTTTTTATAATGTGGGATGATGTTTTAAATTTTGCTGTAAGTGTTTTACCCTTGTGTTTAAGTGTAAATTTGTGTAGGGTTTTTAAAGGTGATTCATTCATGTTTGTAAGTGTTAAATGTTTTTTTGTTGTATCATGTGGGTTTAAAGTTATGCATGTGGGGTTTTTATTTTTATCCTGGGGTGTGTATGTGTTCATGTTTTGGGGTTTTGTCTATAATTTTGTGGTTTTGTTATACGGGGTTTTTGGGGTAGGGAAAGGGGGTGTGATTTATGTAAAAATGTGTATATGTACTGAATGTACAAAAAAACCCAAAAAACCCTCTTTCACGTGACTAAAACATAACCCTGCCTTTTTGTCCCTTCACATGTAAATACAATCTGATATAAATTTTATATTTGAATAAAATTTTTTTTTATCCGAAATTGGTCATTGATTTATTTTTTACTGCTGCGCCAGCAAGGCGGGTTTCCACGCGTAACTGGGGGTACATTTTGCGATTTTACATCAAAAACCCCCACATGGCCCCACAATTATGGAATCCATAGCTTATAGAATTGAATTACGTCTGTCTCCCCCCATACAATAATCGAGTACGCCTGGGAGGAAGGGACGGGTCCTTCTTCGTGGCGCTTACCGCCCTGATGATTGAAGTGAAGGGACCCGGGCCCCCCTGAACAGCACATTTCCAAAAACGACGCGTACTGAGGCGTGAGAGTACATGGGGCTACACCTTGACCATGGCCTGGTATGTTCACACAGGTACCTGTGCGAAACCCTTACGGCCACCCCCCCATCCACTTTTAAACCCCTCCCCCCGAAAAAGGGCCTGTCACTATTTTTTAAAAAGGGCGGGTTCTGTTTCCAGGGAAAACAACCATAACCAAAAGCCCCCAGCTATGATTTTACCCTTTTGGGGCGAAATTTTTGGGCGCATTACAGCAGTTTTGCCCCAAAAATAACCCCGTGTATGTTAAAACAATGTCGGTCTGTATTCGGGGTGAATTTTCGCTTCAATAAAAGCCCACTACCGCCGAATTATGGTAATTCATAGGGCCCCACTGAGACAGGGTTACCTGTTTTGGGGAAATAAAATCAGAGGGGGCCCCTGGCTCAGTTTTTTCTCTGTAAAAATCTGCGCAGTTCACAATGGGGCGTGAAAATCTGTTGAACTCCCCCCCTCTGAGCAAAACTTTAAAACAGGGGCCCGGGCCCCCATGTTTGGGACCCTACAACGCCCCCGCCAAGCACACACACACTAAAAAGCTTTTAAAAGGCACATAGGAACTATTGAAAAACTACTGAATACAGTCTGGATGAAGAACAAGAACTGGCCACAATAAACTGTCCAAGAATGTTTCCCTAAATCTTTCCTTAACAGAGAAACCATAACAAAAGGCTCCACTGAACCTTCTTTGTCCCTGCAAATATCCCTAAAGATAACCCTAAGCTACAACTGACCATAACACAAAGAGGAGAACTCTAGGACCCAGACACAGACGAACACTCCAAGATTGAACAAACCAATCACACGCTGACAAACGCTAAGAAATACAAGAACTCTGGAAATAAACAATTTACTATGAAACTAAACAATGTTTGATGGAACAAGATATACAAATAATTAAGAATAAAAACGAAAACAAAAAAAACTTTACCATTCCCCTCGAACAAAAACGTAATCTGCTCCATGCTGCCAGAACCTGGGGTAATCAACTACATTCGCAATAAAGCAGCAATGTTAATATAAATCGCAAGTGGCTTAAAAAAGTCATAAAAATATATAACGCATTTAAATGATAAGTAAAGTAAATCTACAACAAAATTAGAAATTTCTCCAGGATCAATTCTATGAATTACTTTCCATTGCTTTTTTTGTTCTTCATATTGATTCTTGATTCTCGCAAAGTGATCCATATCTTGCAAATATAGATTTGTTCCAGCAACCAAGAAGCCAGTACTTCATATATAAAATTAAATTTTTTGTTCCATTCCATTAAAAGCATGCAACTAACTTAAAGGGGTTGTCTCACTACATTGATTCGTCCTGTTTTCTTGGTTTCATTTTCAATTCAGGGGTGTGTTTACTGGCTGCCACTAGGCTGCAGTAGAAGCCAGGTCTGTAGGGTATAGCAAACAGTGCTGGCAGCCTATCATGAGAGATGGAACAGGTCTGTAGCTATAGCAACCTGTGGAGCTGATGCAGCCCATACAAGAGGAGATATCTAGGAATAGGTAGGACACTGTTAATGGACATATATTGCAAAGTGACTTGTTAACATAAAAACCAATCCTTGTAGTGAGACAACCCCTCTAACACTCCAGATTAGCAGACGCATTTCGGACACCAGCAACCAATACAGACTGGTGCCCAAAATATGCTGATTTGGAGTGTTTTTTACTTGTATTAGCAAATAAATCACATATAGCTTTTGAAAAACTTTTCCTAATGTTGTTTTTTTTGCATTTTTACCCTACTTTACTATATATAGTGTGGGTATAATCCCGACCATATTTTACATGTATTTTAAAGCGCTTTTTATAGTTCCATTCATTTGTGCATAGCACAAAATTGTGTGTATTTGTTTTACCGACGAGGTCCGCCAAAGGTGCCAGGACCCCCACGTGATTTGGAATAAAGCATCTTGGACTCTCTACGCAGACATGCGGTCAAATCAGTTGTACAATATTATGTGTAATCAGCTGAGCGAGTACATTGTACCTGAGTATCTGTATTCAATATCCAAAACAAATTACACAAGCTGTTTTGCTCTTTGTCCTTTTGCATTTTAAGTTAATTAGAGACACACCTGTGGATGTTTGTTTTTTTATGCACACCAGAAACACACTGCTTCTGTGTGTAACATCATGGGAAAGTCTAAAGAAATCAGCCAAGATATCAGGAAGAGAATTGTGGACATGCACCAGTCTGGATTATCCTTGGGTGCAATTTCCAGATACCTGAAGGTCCCTCATTCATCTGTACAAACAATTATACGCAAGTACAAACAAGATGGGAATGTTCAGTCATCATACCACTCAGGAAGGAGACAGGTTCTTTGTCTCAGAGATGAACGTGCTTTGGTCCGGCATGTGCATATCAACCCAAGAACAAAAGTAAAAGACCTTGTGAAGATGGTGGCGGAAGCTAGTAAGATTGTGTCATTATCCACAGTGAAAGGAGTGCTCTATCAACTTGGGCTGAAAGGCCAGGAAGAAGCCATTACTCCAAAAGAAACATATAAAAGCCGAAATTTTAAATGCACAGGAAAAAGACCTACTTTTTTGGAGACATGCCTGTGGTCGACAAAACTAAAATTGAAAGTTTGGCTTAATGACTTTTTCGTTTGGAGGAAAAAGGGAGAAGCTTGGAAGCCTAAGAACATCACGGGGTGGCAGCATTATGTTGTGGGGTTGTTTTGCTGAAGGACGGACTGGTGCACTTCACAAAATAGATGGCATCATGAGGAAAGAAGATTATGTGGCAATACTGAAGCAACATCTCAAGACATTGGCCAGGAAGTTAAAGCTTGGGCAGAAATGGGTCTTCCAAATGGACAATGAAGCTACTGACAAGTTGGTTACAAAGTGGTTTAAGGAGAACCAAGTCAATATTTTGGAGCGGCCGTCACAAAACCCTGATTTCAATCCTATTGAAAATTTATGAGCAAAGCTGAAAAGGCCGGTGCGAGCAAGGCGACCTCCAAATATGGCTCAGTTACACCAGTTCTGTCAGGAGGAATGGGTCAATATTCCTATCAACTATTGGGAGAAGCTTGTGGAAGGATCCAAAACGTTTGACAGTGTAAGGGCAACGCTACCAAATACTAATGAAAAGTATGGAAACTTGACTTTGCAGAAAGCAATAAAAATTCCTTAAAAATTCTCTCACTATTTGGCAAATATAAATAATTTTGGTTCCTAATTGCCCTAAAATGGGGAAGGTTTATTCTGATTTATTCTGATTTCATGTCAGATAGTGAGAAAAACCTGCAGATGGGGCTTTTATACAGTGTATGGAAACTTCTGGTTTCAACCGTATATATATATGCACATACACATACATGTGACAGCTACTTTCAGAGATTTCACATTCCTCCTATACATCGTGGGGGTGTCACATACATATGAATAGAAATAATTGCCAACTATGGCATCAATTGTAGGATGATCAACCAGGTAACAGAAGATATTGTTGGGTATTATTGCAAATCCAGTGACCGCTGTAAGGTGACACATGCAATTTTCACAAACTGAAAGGAGATTTTGATGTCATTATTATATTACAAAGCGGAGAGAGCAGGGGGTCCGGGAAACATAATAGCTGTCAATCAAAATACAATGCAGCAATATAAGTAAATCAGAATATAAAGACAAACTGTTCTCAAGGAATAAAAGGTTTTCATTTTAGAGAATATTAATCCATATCCAGACGTATGTAATTACTGCTCACATTAGGAACTGGCGGGATACCGCAATATTCTGCCGGCATTTACACGACGCGCGTTATTTCCGCCTTTATATATTAATGTAGTTTATGTTGTAAAATAGGGGAGGATAACCCTCAGTGCTGCTTGGTGAGGCCCCAAGCTATTGGAGACAGACTTAATTGGTCCGGAAAGATGGAGCTGTCAAAAAGAGCCTAAAAAATAGCCCCGTTCTCTGTTCACCACCACAGGGATCACACATGCATCCTATTAAACGGCACGTACGACACATTGTAATGTGCCTAAAAAGGCGCATTACATACACTAGTAATGATACGTTATGCGCCTCCGTTACGCAATGCGCCTCGATAGGCGATTACATATTGTACACTACCAATGATACGCTATGCGCCACGATTTGCACAATGCACCTTTTTAGTAGCAATGCACCTTTTTAGGCGCCCTAAGTTTACTATGCAAGGTATACCAGAAACCAGACTTTTGAGAGGATTGTACTTTACACTGATTTAATGAGCCACCAATTTTCGGACATGTTGCCCATAGAGATAGTTTTGGACTGATGTGTCTGGGGCCACCAGTGGAGTTGATTCTTGGGGCCCACCAGTGGAGTTGATTCTCGGGGCCTACCAGTGGAGATAACTCTTGAGGCCCCCCAGTGGAGTTGATTCTTGAAGCCCACCAGTAGAATTGATTCTTGGGACCCACCAGTAAAGTTGATTCTTGGAGCCCACCATTGAAATAGATTCTTGAAGCCCACCAGTGGAGCTGATTCTTGGGGCCAAGCAGTGAAGTGGATTCTTGGGGCCCACCAGTGGAGTTGATTCTTGGTGGCCCACCAGTGGAGTTGATTCTTGAGGCCCACCAGTTGAGTTGATTCTTGAAGCCCACCAGTGGAGCTGATTCTTGGGTCTCACCAATGGAGTTGATTCTTGGGGCCCATCAGTGGAGTTGATTCTTGGGGCCCACCAGGGGAGTTGATTCTTGGAGCCCACCAGTGGAGTGGATTCTGGGGGCCACCAGTGGAGCTGATTGGTGGGGCCCAGCAGTGTCTGTGATTCTTGGTGCTCACCTGTGGAGTTGTTTCTTGGTGTCCACCAGTGAAATTGATTCTTGGTGCCCACCAGGGTAGTTGATTCTTGGGGCCCACCAGTGGAGAAGATTCTTGGGGCTCACTAGTTGAGTTGATTCCTGGGACTCACCATTGAAGTAGATTCTGGGGGCCCACCAGTGGAGTTGACTCTTGGGGCTCACCCTACAGCTACTATGCATGACAACACATACAACACATGACTGTTGCACTCTACATCTTGCTTCCTGTCTTTCTTTCTCTTCATTTCTCCCTGAAAAGCAGCCAAGGCTTGTGATCGGGAAATACCCCTAGGCCCAAGTTAAAGGGTTAAATGATTTGACTAGTTTTTCTAGTTGTGAAAGAAAGTGTTTGTAATTCTCAACCAGACATCAGAGAAACTCAAAAGTATTATAGTCCTAACATAAAATCTACAATATGTTTCAGCACATTATTTACAGAAAGAACCTATAACCCCTTAACAGCCGCTTACTCCCTTTTGACGGCGGATGGTGCGTGTCGGCAGCGACGCCAAAAGACACCACTACCAAGCACCGTAACTGCCCTAGGAACCAAGCCGTAGTTAACATCTCCATTTCTAGAGCAGTCTCTGTGAATGGCAGAGACCGGAGGAAGCCTCCGATCCCTGCCATTCAACTCTTTGATTGCTGCACTCAGTGAATTCCCTTGTTCCAATAGGTGTCTTGGATTCCCATAGCCTGATGGAGCCTGGTTAATATCTATACAGTCAACCCTGGGAACCTAGAGTAGCCTCAGGGCTGTCTGCATAGAAAGTCTACTGTCAGGGCACACCATGTGTTGTCTACTCACACATAGGGCCACATGTATGAAAACTGTCTAAAACTCACTTTGTTGCCCATAGCAACCAAAAAGAGCGCCCCTTTCATTTCCCCAGACCACTATATGAAATGAAAGGGGCGCTCTGATTGGTTGCTATGGACAACAAAGTGAGTTTTAGACATAAACAGTTCTCATACATGTGGCCCATAGTCTAATGTATTGGCATACAGGAATTTACAGCAGTATGCTCATACAATACGAAGTGTAAAAAAAAAAAAAGTGTAAAAAAGTTATCCCTTAATTTGGATAAAAAAAATAAGGAAAAATCATAGAAATGGGAAAAAATAAGTATTTAATAAAAGAAAGGAGTGTGCATTCTTATCCAAAAATAAGTCCCTCATAAAACTTAACCTTTAATACTCCAATCATATAAAATATAGATTCCTAATGCAAGAAAAAATAAAAAAAATGAAAGGACCTAATTCAAAACCACTGGGTAACTGTACATGTGAACCCTTAGCGGAGCAACCGTCCCATAAGGACGACCCCCGCAACATTTTCCCCTAACTCCCCCTACCCTTAATAAAATTTCAAAAAGGGACTTTAAAGATTAGTTTGGGCCCCTGAAAGGGTCAATGGAACCCTTATCCCCCCTAAAAAAAACCAACTAGCATACAGGGCCCCATTGACCCCTTTAGGAGGACCCTATCTAATCTTTATGTCTTTTTAAAAATTTTTAGTCTAGAGGATGGGTTAGTTAGGTGAAAGTGTTGGGGGTCGTCCTTACGGGGGTTTGCTCCCTAGGGTCAAATGTCGGTTACTCGGTGGTTTGAATTAGACCCCTTTTAATTTTTATATTTTTTTGCATTGGAATCTTATTTTTAGGCTGGAGTATTAAGGTTAAGTTTTAATGAGGATTTTTTTTTTGGAAGATGCATTGTATGAATCCATGTTTTTTCACGATGGAAATGTTGGATTTATTTAGTGTGCATATATTACATAAAAAAGAATAAAACAAACCCCCAAATTTGGTTCCAACCCGCCGTATAACCTGTACAATTAATGAAACTGGTTATTTAGTGTGAAACGTGAATGGTGTAAAAAAAATGTAAAAAAGAAATGCAGAAAAAAAAAGTTTTTATTTTCACGCTGCAAAATTATTATTTTTTTTCCTATAATACATTTTTATTAAAACAATTTTCAATAAACATATAACGATCACATAACCACAAAATGAACAAAGGCACTACAATGCAGGTACAGAAAGCAAATCAATGAGCACAAAGTCGTCGTGTAGGCCCTCAGTACTGTGACCAGCGATTAACGTATCAACAGATAGAAGAAACATAATTAACGTCTACCACTGGGCGGCGGAGCCTTGCAGACTCCCCACCCGTGATGGACCAGAGCTCTGAACGTCAGCAAATCTAAGTGGTCTCGAAACTCCAATAGTCATAACAAATAAGAGAAAAATAAAGGAAAGGGAAGGGAAAGGGAGTCCACACCGCCGGACACCGGAGGGGCACTAAACACCACACTGAAAGCTATACAATGGGGGGATTTGTCCCTAAAAAAAGCTTCAACAGCCAAGGGCCCAACCACCATGACCAGCCCCCCACAGGTGAAGGGAGTGGTAGGGTCAAAAAGAAACCCTATCCATCACCCAAAGATGGTCTGAAAGTCCCGGGAGGATTGATATCGGGTCCAAGTGTGCAGTACTTTAATTGTCTCCTCGGGGTTATGAGCGATCAACTCCTCCATACATTGAGTAGAAGACACCTCCTCCACCCATTCAGCAATGAACGGAGGGACGGATTGATGCCAACGGTGGGGGATTACCGTCTTTGCTGCCTGTAAGAGATGTCTAGTCAAGGATTTCTTGTAGGAGGATTGCGAAAAGGGGAACATAAATAAAAGAGCTGCTTCTGGGCATTCCGGAATAGAGGTCCCACAACAATCCGAGATAGCCTGAAGGACTTTTTTTCCAGAACGGCTGCAAGACTGCGCACCCCCACCAGATTTGGGACATAGACCCTGCCTCTAAATGACACCTCCAGCAGGTGTCCGGAACATTAGGAAACCATTTGTGAAGCAGAGTCAGCACTCTATACCACCTGGATAAGATTTTAAAGCTTGTTTCCTGCGCTTTGCAGGCGATCACTGCTTTGTTTGTGAGGAAAAAGCACTTTCTCCATCGATCAACCGTAAAGGTCCTTCGTAGCTCTCTCTCCCAAGCCCTACAGTAATGAGGGAGGTCCTGACAAGTGGAGGAGATTAGCCACTAGTAGAGCATGGAGATCAGGTGCCTGGGGAGTAATGGGGCGACACATAGTTCCTCGAAAGGAGAAAGTGCTCTAAGAGAGACCTTTGCAAAATTTTTATTTTATAAATTCCGTAGTAGTTTATACGTAAACTCAAACTACGTCGCCAAAATAATACAACTCCTGCATAAAACAAGTCCTGATTCAACTGCATCATTAAAAAAATAGTTAAAATGCAGGGAGGTAAAAACTACAAGAAGTAGTTGTGGCATTAAGGCCTTTTCATTCCTAGTGCTTAGAGGTTTATTATGGATGGTGCCCAGTCGTTATAGCTACACTTTATGGTACCCACATAACATTGCCATACTAACAAACATTTGTTCCCTTGAGATGCTATGTAACAGTGTGCAGTATATAACACTCTCAAACTAATGTTTAAAGAGGTCGTCTCACTACATTGATTCTTCTCACCTCAGTCCAGTTTTCTTGGTTTTTAATTTGAATTCAGGGGCGTGTTTACTGGCTTCCACTAGGCTGCAGTAGAAGCCAGGTCTGTAGCTACCAGCGCTGGCAGCCTATCATGAGAGATTGAACAGGTCTGTAGCTATAGCAACCAGTGCTGGAAGTCTATCAGGAGAGATCAAACAGGTCTGTAGCCAGGGCCGTTCCTAGGGGCGGGCAGGGCGGGCGACCGCCCGGGGCGCCGAAGCGCCGCTCACCCGAGGGGGGGGCCGCAGCTGCCCTGCCCGCCCGGAGGAGCGCCCCTGACTCTGCACGACTGTTTTATAACGGTCGCGCAGAGCCAGCAGCTGCAGGGAGGAGGCGGGACGGATCATTCCCGTCCTGACTTCTCCCCTGTATCAGCGTCACAGGGGGCGCACGGCTTTCACCACACCCCCTGTGACGTTGGGATCTCCTCAGCTGGCATCTCTGCCGCCGAGGAGATCCCTGGGAGCTGCGTGCAGCGTAAGCAGCGTGGTGAGGTCACGCCGCTTACACCGCTCTGCAGCTCCGGCCCGGGACGCGCGGACCAAGGTGAGTACTCTTTTGTTATTTTATAATTACTTATAATAATAATAATAATAATAATAATAATAATAATTTTATTTCTATAGCGCCAACATATTCCGCAGCACTTTACAAATTCAAGGGTAAACATACAGTCATTACACATTAAAAGTACTTACAAATGAGACACAAGGTGTGAGGGCCCTGCTCGTGAGAGCTTACAATCTATTAGGGTGTATGGGTGAAACATACGGTAAGAAGTGCCAAGTTTACAATGGTCCGGCCATGTTTCATAAATAGGGGGTGGTTTACATGAAAAATGGATGAACCTGCCACCCAGACTGTACATCTATATACAGATAAGTGCCTGTGGAGTGCCCAAGTGCAGGGAGTGACAGATGTGTGTGAATAGCAGTTAGGGATCTTGGTGGGCCAGACCGAGAAGATGTATTTTCAGGGCCCTCTTAAAACTGTGAGGGTTGTGAATGTGCTGATCGCCCGCGTAGCATATTCCAGAGAATTGTTGTGCCGCACGTTGTGGAAATCTTGTAGGCGGGCATGGGAGGTTCGGACTGATGAGGAATGTAGTCTGATATCATCAGCAGAGCGGAGAACACGGGTAGGGCGGTAGACAGAGACTAGGAGAGGATGTAGGGTAGGAAGAGCAGCGCTGTGGAGAGCTTTATGGGTGAGAGTGCTGAGTTTATACTGTATCCTGTACTGGATGGGCAACCAGTGCAGTGACTGACACAGGGTAGAGGCATCAGTATAGCGGCTGGAGAGAAAGACAAGCCGGGCTGCTGCATTCTGGACAGATTGGAGAGGGGAGTTTTGCAGGAGGGAGACCGATAAGCAAGGAGTTGCAGTAGTCCAGACGAGAAAGAATAAGAGCAGTAATGAGAGTTTGAGTCGTTTCACACAGTGAGAAATGGACGGATTTTGGAGATATATTCTTGAGGTGCAGGTGACAGGAGCGGGAAAAGGGATTTGGATTATATGGGGAGATAGGTCAGATCAGATCCAATAAAACCCTAGACAGCGGGCCTGCTGCCTAGGAGAAGTGGTGGACCACATACAGAAAAAGAAATAGCAGGGGGGAGTTGGTTAGTTAGAGGGCGGAAAGACAAGAAGTTCAGTCTTAGTGAGGTTTAGTTTCAGATGGAGGGGAAGTGAGGGACATGATGTCAGAGAGCAGCGGACAGACAGTCACTGGTGTTTTGTATGCAAAGGCTAGAGGATGTAGGGAGGAGTGTATATAATTGTCGTGTCATCCACATAGAGATGGTACTGGAAGCCCAAATCTACTGATGGTTTTGTCCAATGGGGGCTGTGTACAATGAAAAAGAGGCAGAGGACCTAGAACTGATCCCTGAGGAACTCCAACAGCAAGAGGAAGAGGAGAGGAGGTGGAACCAGAAAACGAGACACTGAATGAGAGCGGTCAGAGAAGTAGGACGAGAACCATAGCTGAAGGAGAGCGAGTGTCCTGGAGGCCAATGGTACTGAGCATGCTGAGGAGAAGTTGGTGATCAACAGTGTCAAATGCTGCAGAGAGATCCAAGAGAAGCAACAATGAGTAATTACCCTGAGATTTTGCTGTTAGTAGGTCATTTGAGACTTTAACTAAGGCAGTTTCCGTGGAGTGTAGGGTGCGGAAACCTGATTGCAGCGGGTCAAGAAGAGAGTTAGCAGAAGAGATAGCGGATTAGGCGGAGAGTAGACCAAGCGTTCCAGGAGTTTGGAGATGAAGGGCAGGTTTAGAGACTGGTCGGTAGTTTCAGCACAGGACGGGTCCAGAGAGGGCTTTTTTTGTAAAGGGGTTATGATGGCGTGTTTGAAGGAAGATGGAAAGATCCCAGTGGAGAGAGAGAGGTTACAGATAGCAGTAAGGTGAGAGAGGACAGCTGGAGAAATAGACTGGACGAGGTGGGATGGAATGGGGTCAGTAGAGCAGGTGGTGGGGCGAGCAGACAGGAGAAGCCTGGACACTTCTTCCTCTGTCGTCGGGTCAAGGGCTGCGAGTAGATTAGAGGACGTGCGTGGAGGGACCGGATGGGTGTTATTTGGGGATTGTGATGTGATGTTTTGCCGGATATTTTTCAATTTTGTCTTTGAAGTGTGTGGCCAGGTCTTCAGCACAGAGGTCAGTGACCGGAGCCTGAGCTTTAGGCCTTAGGAGGGAGTGGAAGGTGTCAAAGAGGCGTTTTGGGTTGTTGTGTAGTGTGGAGATGAGGGAGGTGAAATATTTTTGTTTGGCGCAGTGAAGGGCAGTGTGATAAGTCCTGAGCATGAATTTGTAGTGGAGAAAGTCTGCAGGTAGCTTTGACTTTCTCCACAGCCGCTCAGCACACCTGGAACATCGCTGGAGAAAACGAGTCTGAGGTGTGTGCCAAGGCTGCGGGCGTCTGACTCTGGTGGTGCGGTGTGTGAGTGGTGCCAACATGTCCAGGGTGGTTGCGAGAGTTTCATTGTAACGTTTGACAGCCTGGTCTGGACAGGAGAGGGAGGAGATTGGGGGCAGTGAGGACTGTATGGTGTCTGTGAGTTTCTGAGTATTAATGGAGCGGATATTTCTGTATGGATGATGGGCAGGTTTGTCCAGAGAAGGCTGAGAATTAGCGATAATGAAGGAGATAAGATTGTGGTCAGAGAGAGCATAAGGAGAATTAGTGAAGTTAGAAATTGAGGAAAGATGACAGAAAGTAAGATCAAGAGAGTTCCCATCCTTGTGGGTTGGGGAGTCAGTAAACTGCGAGAGGCCATGAGAGGAGGTTAATGAAAGAAACTGTGAGGCAGAAGGAGACATGGGGTCATCAATGGGGGCATCACTGGCTACAATGAGGGGCACACTGGCTACAAGGAGGGGCACACTGGCTACAAGGGGGGGGCACACTGGCTACAAGGGGGGGCACACTGGCTACAAGGGGGGGCGACACACTGGCTACAAGGGGGGAACACTGGCTACAAGGGGGGGAACACTGGCTACAAGGGGGGGCACACTGGCTACAATGGGGGCACACTAGCTACAAGGGGGGCACACTGGCTACAGGGGGGGCACACTGGCTACAAGGGGGCACACTGGCTACAAGGGGGGCATCACTGGCTACAAGGGGGCAACATGGCTACAATGAGGGCACACTGGCTACAAGAGGGCACACTGGCTACAAGAGGGCACACTGGTTACAAGAGGGGCACACTGTCTACAAGGGGGCACACTGTCTACAAGGGGGACACACTGGCTACAAGGGGGCACACTGGCTACAAGAGGGGCACACTGGCTACAAGGAGGGAAACACTGGCTACAAGGGGGAAAACACGGGCTAAAGGGGGCACACTGGCTACAAGGGGGGTCACACTGGCTACAAGGGGGCATCCTGGCTACAATGAGGGCACACTGGCTACAATGGGGCACACTGGCTACAAGGGGGCACACTGGCTACAAGGGGGCACACTGGCTACAATGGGGTACACTGGCTACAAGGGGGCACACTGGCTACAAGGGGGCATCCTGGCTACAATGAGGGCAACACTGGCTAACATGGGGGCACACTGGCTACAATGGGGCACACTGGCTACAATGGGGGCACACTGGCTACAAGGGGGGCATCAACTGGCTACATGGGGCACACTGGCTACAATGGGGGCACACTGGCTACAATGGAGGCATCACTGGCTACAAGGGGGGGGAACACTGGCTGCAAGGGGGGCATCACTGGCTACAAGGGGGGAACACTGGCTGCAGGGGGGCATCACTGGCTAGAAGGGGGGCATCTACTGGCTACAGGGGGAATCGACTGGCTACAGGGGCATCTACTGATAACAGGGGGCATCAACTGGTACAGGGGCATCAACTAGTTACAGGGGGCATCTAATGGCTACAGGGGGGCATCAACTGGCTAAAGGGGGCATCAACTGGCTACAGGGGGGCATCAACTGGCTACAGGGGGCATCTACTGGCTACAGGGGGGCATCAACTGGCTACAGGGGGCATCTACTGACTACAGAGGGCTGCTACCTGGCTACAGGGGGCTACTATGTGGCTACAGGGGCTATTACATGGCTACCATATGAGGTGCTATAGATGGGGAGTTTGTATAGAGATAGGAATTGTTTGGAAAATGCTGATAAAGGGAGGAGTCTGAAGATATTTGTTTTGTAAATTTTACAGTGAAGAGTCGGGAGTAGTCGTCATGGCGTCTGGGACAGATGGAGAAGAAGAAGAAGAAGAAGAGAAAGAGAACAACTCTTCAGAGACGTCTCCTGTGAGTCACTAGATATAACTTTACTGTAACCATTTATATGTCTGCAGAGCCTGTGTACACTGGTATCCATCACTTTATGGTCACTGTATGCTGGTAATATTGGTTGTAATATAATGGTTTATACTCAGTAATGGTCAGTTTGTATTATTCAGTCACTATGTGGTGGTGATATGTGGTCACGGTGTTGCTGTATTTGGTCACTATGTGGTCATGGTGTGGTAGTATTATTCGGTCACTGTGTGTTGGTGATATGTGGTCCTAGTGGTCTTGGGATTCTGGTTGGTGTAGCAGTGTTATTTGGTAACTGTATGACTACTATCTAGTAATTTTATATGTAGCACATTGTGGTAAAGCTTTTTGTATATTTTAGATTTTGTTGATGGTGATGCAATGTGTTTCATTATGGCACATTGTGTTACATGGGGGAGGGGGAGGGCCGAAATTTCTTAACCTCGCCCTGAGTGAAATTTAGCCTAGGAACTGCCCTGTCTGTAGCTATAGCAACCAGTCCTGGAACCCGATCAGGAGAGATCGAACAGATCTGTAGCTATAGTGACCTGAGGAGCTGATGCAGCCCATACAAGAGGGGATATCTAGGAATAGGTAGGACGCTGTTAATGGACACATATTGCAAAGTGACTTGTTTTTGCAAGATCTTTAACATAAAAAAGCGATCCTTGGAGTGAGACAACCCCTTTAAATAAACAGCACCATACAGTGCTCAAAACACCAACATACAAAACTATTAAAAAAACTATAAAATGTCTAAAGAAATGATGAAGTACCATGCCATAAACTGCTCAGCTAAGACAAGCAGATCCTGATCTAACAATATCACAATAAAATTGATAAATAATACTGACATACGGTTAATCTATATTTCCTGGTGGTCCAGGGGCTAGCTAATGCCAGGTGAATTAGCAATTTAGAGTAAGACTGAATATCACTAGTGGTCTAGGGGCTGGCTACTTCCTGTGGTGATGTCACTCCCTGCTATCAGATTAGTCAAAGAGCAGAGAGAGAAGGGGAGAACAGGTCGGTAACCAGAGAAACCAGTGTGCACTCAGAGCAGATAAAATCTCTCTTAGCTCCTCAAAAAATCAAAATAAACAAAGCAACCTATTTGGGAAAAGTCTTCATTTGAATGCTGAATGCTAATCTTTGCAATGAGACAACCAGTCTAACCCTTTTCCTACCCTAGCTTACTAGTGGTGATACTGGCATTAACTATTGCTATCAGATAAGACAAAGATCAGAGAGAGAAAGAAAGGGAGAACAGGTCAGTAACCAGAGAAACCTATGCGCACTCAGAGCAGATAAAATCTCTCTTATCTCTTCAAAAAGCAAAATTAACAAAGCAATGTATTTGGGAAAGTATTTATTGTTCCCTACATGTTGAAAGCTCATCTTTGTAATGAAGATAAGACAAAGAGCAGAGAGAGAAGGGGAGAACAGTTCGGTAACCAGACAAACCTCTTTTAGTCTTTAATACAAGCTGTTGAAAGCTGATCTTTGTAGAAAGACAACTCCTTTAAAGGGGTTTTGCCAGGAAGTGCCTTATCTGCTAAGAAGCAAATGTAAACAAGCCACGCTGAGCTAAGAGAGAGAGAGACAGAGCCGTGCATAAGGGATCGTGTGAAATGTTCACTCAAATAATCAAACTACAACTAGTGGATTCTGTATAAAAAAGACAACACCTTTTCTCCACAGTAGCTTGAAAGCTTCTTCATGTTCTCTGTCATCAGATAAAGCAGGGATCTACTCAGATAATCACACTACAACTAGTGGATTCTGTATACAAAAGACAACATATTTCTACACCGGTGCCTTGAAAGCTTCTTCACGCTCCCTCTCATCAGATAAGAAGTGTGATCTGCACAAGCCCGGCCAGCAGCTCCTGTCAGGTCGTATCTAATAGAAGCTTTGAAGTAACTAAGGGCAGGTAATGCAGTCTGTAGCTCTCTCAGGCTGCAATTTTTGTAATCACATATATTTAGAAAAGTGATTAAATATCCAATTTGGATGATCACACGTCAACATTACATCATGGCAAAACCCCTTTAAGGAAATTTTACTGCCTTTGCTTGAGTTTATGATCCCTGTTCCCTTCACTCCGACTATAGTCAGCTGTTTAACAAGAGGGATTGGAGGCAAATTACCCAGAGAGGTGAGTAATGAAGAAAATGAAGAATTGGACATCTTAGATAAATAGAAATTTCTCATTGAACCTCATATAAATTGCAATAATAGATTTCAGAGCAGAAGGAGAAATCCCCAGCAGCAGCCGCCGTACATAATACAGTAACTCTGAAGCCTGAAGTTAACACTGCACCATTATATATTCATCTGCAGCTTTTACATCTTATTTCATCGCAGCAAAGAGCGAGTGAGCAGCGTCTATTCAGGTCAATACTTCACTGAAGTGCATGAAAGGTTTCCAGAGCGGCTTTTTGTATTCTCCGCATAGCACATGCTCCATTAATGTTCCATTATTTATAAACAGCAGAGCGGAGAGACGAACAAAGCTGAGAGGAGCCACGCGTTTCGCCACTGCATGAAAAAATTACCATGAACACTAATCAATGCCTATTCCGATATAATCTAGGAGTCACCGAAAAAAATAGGATCTCTGGAAAAGCATGCATGTCCAGGGTCGGAAGACGTGTCATGCATGGAAAGTAACCAAGGAAACTCTTCTGTCTTGGGATTCAACCACTAGGACCATGTTAGTGCTATACAGATGTAGCAGAGTTCAGCTTGACCTTGAAATCATGGCCTTTTCTGTTATCTACTCTTATCTGTAAACAAAGGCCATTGATATCAGGGAGTGTCATCTGCCAAGTAAAACGATTATTCCCATCCCATTGATTTAAAGGGGTTTTGCCATGAAGTAAAATTGACGTGTGAAGCTTGCAAATGAAATAACAAACATTTTCACCATTCATCATTATTACAAATTTTGCACTGTTTTTGTTTTAGCTGCTCCTTTAGTGATCCATTGTTTACAGCTCGTCTCCAGGGGATAGGACCAGGGCTGAGAGCTCCTCAGTCCTGGTCGCACATGCTCAGACATCACCTCTCCCCTCTCAGGCAGCTACTGAGTGTTCAAACCCCGGGTGCTGTCACTCTCCTCCCGTCCTCTGTGCTCCTTAGTAATTAGTCAAACAGTGCAAATAAATAAAAAGAAACCTCAGTCAGGTCTGTGCATTGATAAAGAGGAAAAAAAAACAGAGGTTTGGTTCCTGCAGGGATTTTAACCTTGGACTCTTGTGCCTGGAGGCAAAAACTTTACCTCTCAGCTACTCACAATGCTTTACATAAACAGACCTTTCTTTGACTACAGAGAGGAAAGGCATGGTGATTGTCACGCACCGAGGTAGTGGATCCGCTGGACCACCGCAAGCGATGGTGGGAGCCCACTCCAGGGAGCGGAGTCTAAGTAGGTCCCGGTTTTCACCAGAGCCCGCCGCAAAGCGGGATGGACTTGCTGCAGCGGGAGTCCTATCAGGTCGCTTCAACTGGCAGGACTTGCTCGCGGTGGCAGCCAAGCGTAGGCGTGGTACAGAATCGTCAGGCAGGCTCGTAGTTGGGGACAGGCAATAAGGTCAGGGCAGGTGGCAGAGGTTCATGGTCAAGGGTCGTAGGCAAGAAGGTACAGTACATGGTAATCAGGACAAGACTTCTCAGAACGCTTTCTCAATTGGCAATGGGCACTAAAGATCCGGCGGGGTTACTAGGAAGAGGCAGGCTTAAATAGGGGCAGCGACCAACAATAGCCACTAGCTGGCCCTTTAAATTTAACACTGCCGGCGCGCGCCGAGGGACAGAGACAGCAGCAGCAGGAGCGTGGCCGGGTAAGTGCGCCTCGGGGCCGGCAGGGGAACGATCGCGCCCGCGACCCGGCATGTGGGACACGGCGCTGCTCAGCGGTGGGGCACGGATGCGCCTGCGACCTGGGACGTGGGTCGCAGGGGCATCTGTGACAGTGATGTCATCCTGCTGGGTCACATGTTCTGCAATTCAAACAAATCACACACGCCCTCTTCTGAGCACACAGAGCTGAAGAGCTGGATGTAGGAGGTATGAAATGAGATCGCGGCAAAACCCCTTTAAATAAAGACTATTACCATATACATTGCTGTTCCAATTTTAATTCATTTCAGAGCTAGAGTAATTCTTATCTCCTGCTTATGTACACAAGCTTCTCTAGTTACTATCTCTCTCTGCTCCAGCAGCGCTGGCCAGGATAGTGAAGTCAGCAGGATAGAGCTTACTTCTCACTCTCTGATTTTATTTTTCTACCAGAACTAGCCAACATAGGTTCAGGCGAAACCCCCCGTGTGCACTAGGGCATGGTGGTCCCCTGGATATGGCAGGCCTGGGGCTACTTTTTAAGGCGAAAGAGTCAGAAGGTAAGAGTCACATGTAGTCATGTACAGTAGCTGTAAGATGGATCCCAAGACACAATGAAAAAAAAAACCCAGGTGGTCCCAAGAAACAACTCCACTAGTGGGCCCCAAGAATCAACACCACTGGTAAGTCCCAAGAATCAACACCACTGGTAAGTCCCAAGAATCAACACCACTGGTAAGTCCCAAGAAACAACTCCACTAGTGGGCCCCAAGAATCAACACCACTGGTAAGTCCCAAGAATCAACACCACTGGTAAGTCCCAAGAATCAGCACCACTGGTAAGTCCCAAGAATCAACACCACTGGTAAGTCCCAAGAATCAGCACCACTGGTAAGTCCCAAGAAACAACTCCACTAGTGGGCCCCAAGAATCAACACCACTGGTAAGTCCCAAGAATCAACACCACTGGTAAGTCCCAAGAAACAACTCCACTGGTGGGCCCCATGAATCAACTCCACTGGTGGGCCCCAAGAATCAACTCCACTGGTGGGCCCCAAGAATCAACTCCACTGGTGGGTCCCAAGAATCAACTCCACTGTGGACCAAGATCAACTTCATGGGGGTCCAGAATCAACTTCCACTGGTGGGTCCCAAGAATCACTCCACTGGTAGTCCAGAATTAATCCACTGGTGGGCTCCAAGATCAACTCCATGGTGGGCCCCAATAATCATCCACTGGTTGGTCCCAAGAATCAACTCCACTGGTAAGTCCCAAGAATCAACTCCACTGGTGGGCCCCAAGAATCAACTCCACTGGTGGGCCCCTATGCAACCCAGTTAAACACTACTTTCTACTGAGTAATTAGTAACATTAGAGTATCTGACCTAGAAGCAGACTTGTACCATCCTGTCAGGTCTGCAGCACACATAGCTGTGTATTTACATCACAGATAACAGTGTTGTTCAGCACCTGGCAGTGTTTCTTGGCAGCATGTAAGTGTTTCTCTCTCATTAAAATCTTCTTCTCCTAACAAATACAGCTCTGCTAGTTCACACTTATAGCCAATGAACAGTGTCATTGTTTTTCACAACCTCTCCATCAGTAATACCCCTAACACAGGGACAGCTAGAAATAGGAGCTAGCAGAGCTGAAATGTCAGTCACTGCTGTAGACCCACCTACAGTCTCCACAGGAAGTGTGAGTCTAAAGACATTACCAATCCGGCTGTTTTCATTCTTCAGTCTTTGCAACATCTGTACCTTATATTTCTAGGAAGTATCTTTTAAACAGGTGGACTGTCCCTGGTTGTTAGAAGGGTTCCCAATGATAAACTGATCAAAGGGTATCCTGGTGCTGAGACCCCCAATACTGAACTGTAATATTTTGAGGAACCTACATGACCACCAAAGGAGAAAGATATCCTCCCTTCATCTACAGCGCCTTGCGAAAGTATTCCGCCCCCTTGAACTTTTCAACCTTTTGCCACATTTTAGGCTTCAAAAATAAAGATATAACTTTTTAATTTTTTGGTGAATAATCAACAAGTGGAAAACAATTGTGGAAGGGTGGAATGAAATTTTATTGGATATTTTAAACTTTTGTAAAAAATTAAAAAATGAAAAGTGGGGCTTTGCAAAATTATTCGGCCCCTTTCTTTCAGTGCAGCAAACTCCCTCCAGAAGTTCAGTGAGGATCTCTGAATGATCAAATGTTGTCCTAAGTGATGATGATGATAAATATAATCCACCTGCGTTAATAAAGTCTCCTTATAAAATGCACCGCTCTGTGATAGTCTCAGGGTTTCTGTTTAAAGCGCAGAGAGCATCATGAAGACCCAAGGGAAACACCCGGGCAGGTCCGTGATACTGTTGTGGAGAAGTTTTAAAGCGGATTTGGATACAAAAAGATTTCGCAAACTTTAAACTTTCCCGAGGAGCCTGTGCAAGCATCATATTGAAATGGAAGGAGGATCAGACCACTGAAAAATCTACCAAGACCCGGCCGTCCCTCTAAACTTTCTTTTAAAACAAGGGAAGACTGATCAAGTTTTGAAGCCAAGAGGCCCATGATCCTCTGGATGAATGCAGAGATTTTACAGCTGAGGTGGGAGAGTCTGTCCATTAGGACAACAATCAGTCACTGCAACAAATTTTGGCCTTTATGGAAGAGGCAAAAAGAAGCATTTCTCAAAGATATCCATAAAAGTCTGGTTTAAAAGTTTGCCACACAACCGCCTGGGAGACACCAACCATGTGGAAGAAGGGGCCGCCTGGGAGACACCAACCATGTGGAAGAAGGGGCCGCCTGGGAGACACCAAAACATGGGGAAGAAGGGGGGGCCGGGGCCAAAGGGAGAAACCCTAAACCAAACATGTGGAAGAAGGGGCCCCTGGGAGACACCAAACATGGGGGAAGAAGGGGCCGCCTGAAACATGTGGAAGAAGGTGCTCTGCTCAGAGGAAACCAAAATCCAACTTTTTGGCCACAAAGCAAAATGATGTTTGGCATAAAAGCAACACAGCTCATCCCCTGAACCCCCATCCCACTGGTCACACATGGTGGGGCGCATCATTGGTTTGGGCTTTTCTTCAGCAGGGACAGGGAAGATGGTTAAAATTTGATGAGAAGATGGATGGACCCAAATCCGGACCATTCTGGAAGAAAACCTGTTGGAGTCTGCAAAAGACCTGAGACTGGGACGGAGATTTATCTTCCAACAAGACAATGATCCCAAACATAAAGCAAAATCTACAATGGAAGGTTCCCAAATAACCGGTCTCCAGGTGTTAGAATGGCCGAGTCCCCAGTCCAGACCTGAGTCCAATGGAGAATCTGTGGAAAGAGCTGAAAACTTGCTGTCACAAACGCTCTCCCATCCAACCTCCCCCTGAGTCCAGCTGTTCCAAACGCTCTCCATCCAAACCTCACTGAGCTCCAGCTGCTCACAAAACGCTCTCCATCCAACCTCACTGAGCTCCAGCTGCTCACAAAAGCTCTCCATCCAACCTCACTGAGCTCCAGCTGTTCACAAACGCTCTCCAATCCAACCTCATTGAGCTCCAGCTGTTCCAAAACGCTCTCCACCCAACCCATGAGCTCCAGCTGTTTCACAAACGCTCTCCATCCAACCCACTGAGCTCCAGCTGTTCACAAACCTCTCCATCCAAACCTCATGAGCTCCAGCTGTTCCCAAAACGCTCTCCATCAACCTCACTGAGCTCCAGCTGTTCACAAACGCTCTCCATCCAACCTCACTGAGCTCCCAGTGTTCACAAACGCCTCACCCAAATCCCCAACAACCTATCCAATCACTGAGCTCCAGCTGTCACAAACCTCTCCATCCAACCTCACTGAGCCCAGCTGTTTCACAACGCTCTCCATCCAACCTCAGAGCTCCAGCTGTCACAACCTCTCCATCCAACCTCACTGAGTTTCCAGGCTGCTCACAACGCTCTCCTTTCCAACCTCACTGAGCTCCAGCTTTGGCCAAGGAAGAATGGGCAAGAATTTCAGTCTCTAGATGTGCAAAACTGATAGAGACAAACCCCAAGTGACTTGCAGCTGTAATCGCAGCAAAAGATGGCGCTACAAAGTATTAACTTAAGGGGCCGAATAATACTGCAGCCCCACTTTTCAGTTTTTTTATTTTTTACAAAAGTTTAAATATCCAATAAATTTTGTTCCACCCTTTACAATTTTCCAATTGGTGTTCTTCACAAAAAAATTTTAAAATTTATATCTTTATGTTTGAAGCCTGAAATGTGGCAAAAGGTTGAAAAGTTCAAGGGGCTGAATACTTTCGCAAGGCACTGTGTGTGGACACTCTGTAGTAGTATTATGTGGGCACTGTAGTTGATCACATCTCACATAATCAAAAACTATTCGCAAAGTATCGTCATCTTTCTTTAAGATGCATTGGCAATTTTATACAATGATTTTAAAACTATACATATCCACTAAGCACGAGTACAACTGTTTTAGGGCATTGCCTTAAAGGGGTTGTTGGGCCAGCACCCCTTCCCTCCACTTCCAAAAAAAAGGCTTGAATGGATTACCTCAGTCTTCATTCAACTCCCTGTGATGTTTTCTAAGTGTGTATTTGTGTATATTTCCTGTGCTGTATGTAACCTCCCTTCTGTGCAGCAAAGCAGTAGCTTATCCTGTTTAAAAGTGTTTTCCCTTTGCCTCATTAAAATACAAGTTCCAATATCCTTTCTTATGTTTTATTCATCTTCCTCCCTTCCAGACTCACCCTTAGTGCAAGCCCCTTGTTTGTTTTCTAATGTTAAAGGGGTTTTGCCAAGAAGTGAATTCCTCAACTAACAGGCTGATACTCCCCTCTTGAGGCTTGAAAAAGGGGCATTGTGTTTGTGTTTAAAAAAACAAGTACCTCCTCTGTGATGTTATCACTCCACCTCCCATGCACGTTCCTGATACTCAGTCTCTGTAATTGAGCAAACATTGTTTTGCTAATCCACAGAGGAGAACTGTATTGTGCATTGAATTTACTGTATTGAATTTCTCCCTCTTATCTGCTCAGGAGAGAAGATAAGCTCAGCAGGCAGCTTCTTTCATTCCTTCAAGAAGGGGGAGTGGGGCTGAGCAGAGAGCCAGGGAGCATCTACATGTTTACTCATATAATTACATTACAACTAGTGGATTCTCTATACAAACGACAGGATCTTTTCTCCCCAGTCCCTTCAAAGCCCCTTCATGTTCCCTGCCATCAGATAAGAAGTTTAGACAAAGCAAGTACGGCCAGATCAGTTCCTGTCAGCTCCTGGTTGTGTCTAATGTAAACTGTCAGGAAACCAAGGGCATGTAAGTCAGGCTGTAGCTCTCAGAGGCTTCACTTTTTTTGATGACATATATTTAGAAAAGTGATGAAATACCCATTTTGGAGGATCCCACGTCAACATTAGATCCTGGCAAAACCCCTTTAAAAGCTTTGGGAGGTAGGATCAAAGGGGTGTGGATCCAAAAACTGCCCTGCAGACATACACACCCCTTTAGTCTCATGATCTCTAGGGTTTGACACACGGATGTTTCCTCTGTGTAGAGACACAAAATTATTGAGCTTCCTGTTGGGAAAAAGCTGATGGGGAACTGCAGGAAGCTCACGGAAAACGTAATAAAAGTAGAAAGTGTCAAGAGTGTAAGGGTATGTTCACAAGGCAAAATTGTCGCGGACTGTCCGAGGAAGATTTCTGCCGCCTGTACTTTTGTATTGTTGGCGGATAAAACACCTCAAAGAACTGACATGTCCATTCTCTGTAGGTGTGGACAGTATGTGCCAAAATACACAAGAAAAATCAGCGGCGTCTGAATGACAACGCTGATTTTACAATGAAATCAATGGGAGGCGTCCTACTCTCGGTTTTCCGACATTTTTTACACTTATTTTGGAACAGATTCGCCGCCAAAGACATTTAATTTAGAACATTTTTTTTTTCCAAGGTACAACCCCTTTAAACTGGTTATAAAACATATTGCTGCTATCGTCCTACCTGTTCTAACTATTTTTAAAATACTTTCTATTTTTTGTTAGAACAAGGTTGCTTTGACAGAACAATAAACACAAAGACAACCCACTTCCAATATTAAAATCATAGGGAACTGCTCTTAGCCTCATGCAACATTATCCTTTTCAAACCAACTACTACTACTATTTCTCCATGTGTAGTCTGTTTAGCAGCCTAGTTATAAGTAGTAGACGCTCAGTGAAGCAGCTCCCTCTCCCCTTTCACAGCTGGAAGTCTCAGAATTATCTCAAGCATCAGATATTAAACAACTCAGTGGAAATTAATGGACTTTCTGTGTAATGCAGTAACATGCTGGATCCTCCGGAGTCAGAGATGCTCCTTGGTCTTTGGTCTAGCAAATAGATGCAAGTCCTTAAGTTGGGTCCTCACAACCATTTCGGTATATGTTGTGTCCAATGTCGGGCTAGGGAGCTTGGGGCCCACCAATGGAGTTGATTCTTGGGGCTCACAAGTGTTTTTTATTCTTGGGAACCACCAGTGGAGTTGATTCTTGGGTCCCACCAGTGGAGCTGATTGTTGGGGCCGACCAGTGGAGTTGATTCCTGGGGCCCACCAGTGGAGCTGACTCTTGGGGCCCACCAGTGGAGCTGACTCTTGGGGCCCACCAGTGTTGGGGCCCACCAGTGGAGTTGATTCTTGGGGCACACCGGTAGAGCTGATTCTTGGGGCCCACCAGTGTATTTGATTCTTGGGTCACACCAGTGGAGTTGATTCTTGGGGTCCACCAGTGGAGTTGATTTTTGGGACCCACCAGTGGAGTTGATTCTTGGGGCCCACCAGTGGAGTTGATTCTTGGGGCCCACCAGTGGAGATGATTCTTAGGGCTCACAAGTGGTGTTGATTCTTGGGGCTCACAAGTGGTTTTGATTCTTGGGGCCCACCAGTGGAGTTGATTCTTGGGGCCACCAGTTGAGTTGTTTTTGGGGCCCACCAGTGGAGTTGATTCTTGGGGCCACCAGTGGAGTTGTTTTTGGGGCCCACCATTGGTTTTGATTCTTGGGGACCACCAGTGGAGTTGATTCTTGGGGCCCATTATGATCGTGGATTCTTGGGGTCCATCACAGGAGTTGATTGTTGGGGCTTACCAGTAGAGTTGATTGTTGGAGCTCACCACTGGAGTTGACCCTACAGCTACTGATGACACGTACTGCACATTACTTTTTTGCCTTTCTCCATGAAAAGCAGCCTAAGGCCGGCAATGCTTAGGGGCCCACAATTTCCAGAGGCCCACTGGGGCTTTTCTCTGCTACCTGTGGGCCCGTTTGAACCCATTTGTGTCTGCTATGATATCTCGCATACAAAAATTCCCATACTTGAAACTTTCCCTGTAAGTATATACTGCTTATTTTTTCTATAAGATTTTTTTTGTTCCCACTTATTGAGATATTCACTACCTGTGGTCAGAAGTCAGAAACTTAAGCTTATAATGCAGAGTCGAAAAGAATATAGCACCGCATTAGATTCCACAGTTTCCTCCTCATAAACATGGACATTACGATCACATTTAGACTAAATTTAGCTTTTTTATGACTCTGCACAGCTGAAAATGCTCCAACAGACCATAAACGTGCATTTATGC